>JABUQX010137107.1:20000-26663 GCA_015478945.1 Trachelipus rathkii | reverse complement strand
TTTTATTTATTATTATTATTTCTTTTTACAAGTTCTTTTCAATTTTTCTAAATAGTTCTTTATTTTTAGAAGAAATTTTATATTCAGACCATTCGAGAATAAAAAGAAGCTAAAACTTTTAATATTATACCAATATTTCGCCTGCATACTTCAGGCATGATCACGATTAACTAACTATTATTTATAATGCAGCTTGCTATAAAATTTAATTTCTAAATATGAAATAAAAATAACCGGCAATTTAATTAATGTTAAAAATATTTTTGATACAAATTATTAATCACAACTAATCAAGACTTATTTTACATTAATTCAAATACAACTATTATCATGGATACTAGTTGTACCTGCAAAACACTCAATATTCAAAACATTCAAGTATCTTATTCATTTCATTAAATTTGCCATTGATGTCCGGTCTAAGTTTTTAAAAAGAGATTCTGCTATGCGCAGATAGTTAAAATTACCAACTTGAAATAAAAATTTTAAAACAATTAGCAATTTCAGCTGGAAGGGATTTGTGATCCGTCGTGTAATGCTTCCATATTTTACTTGGTTTATACCTGTGTTGCTAATTCGGGTTCTTAAGGTGTTAGTTGTGTATCCCACATAAGAGGAATTACATCCTTCTTCAATTAAATTGATACACAACATAACTTCTGTAATCCTCCGAACAATGACCACGGGTACTAAAAAAAGAGGACACTCGTCTAGGTGTGTAATAGCTTCTAACATTTACTTTTTTCTCTGACTTCACAAGTTCCTTTTAATTTTAATAATGAAACCTTTATACAAAAAGACGGTGTTTCGATGGGATCTCCATTGGGTCCAACGTTCGCCGATTTCTACATGTCTCATATTGAAAACGAAATTATGAATGAAAATAACACATTTAATCCGAAGATATATTTAAGATACGTCGATGACACTTTTGTCATATTTGAAAATTCAAATCATTTAAAAATTTATGAAAGACTATAGACAACTGTCCGTACTAAACTTCACTTATGAAGATGTTAAAGATAAAAACTAGCATTCCTAGATATCTTACTTTGTTTTAAAAATGGTAGAGTTGAAAGAGAAGTAAATGTTAAAAGTACAGATAAAGGTTTATACACAAATTATGATTCTAATATACCAGAAAGATATAAACTATCTATTATTAAAACCCTAATTCACAGAGCTTATAAAATAATTTCAACGTGGGAACTCTTTAACAAAGAGGTGATAAGAATGACAAAAACTTAAATAACAATGTTTACCCTCAAATTAAAATAGAAAAGGTTATTAAAAGAACTATAAACAACATTTTAACTTCAAATAAAAATTCACTAATGGAAAGCAAGATAACTTTTTATTTTAAATCATTAAATTTGACAAATTTTTCTAGAGAAGAACGAAAATTAAACATAATTGTAAAGGAAAAGGAACATGTTAAGTCAGAGAAAAGAGTAAATGTTAGAAGTTACTATACAACTGAGTATCAACAACAGAGGTCCTCATATTTAGTACCTGCAGTCATTGTTCGAGGATTACAGAAGTTATACAAAATAACAATTGCAAAAAGAAGGTGATAATTCTCTTAAAAAAAGACACATAACTAACATCCTTGAACCCGAATTATGCAAACACAGGTATAAACCATGTGCAGCTATGGAAGCACTAATGACTAACTGCCAAATCCCCTCCTACAGCTGAAATTGCACTGTTTTAAAATTTTAGCTTCAAGTTGGTACTTTTAATCATCTGTGCATAGCAGAATCTTTTATTAAAAACCTGCTTTGTCATCAACAAGTGAAATTTAATGAAAATGAATGAACGTTTGAATGTTTCTTTTAAATATTTGAGTGTTTTGCAAAGTACACCTAGTATCCATGATAATAGTTGTATTTGCAAAGCAATGTAAGCTTTTTTTTGATTTTTTTGAGTCTTTGATTTTGTCATCAAAATTATTTTGTAAATCAATTTATAAAAATTATTTTCATTTTTTTTATATTTAGAAATTTATTTTTTGTAAAGCTGTGTAATATAAATAATAGTTATTATCTGTGACTGCTCAAAGTAGGTTAAGGTTTAAAACATTAGTATAATATTGAAAGTTTTCAACTTCTATTCTAGAATAGTTCCGTAACAAAATTCTTGGAAAATAAAGAACCATTAGAAGAATCAAGAAACTATAGAAAAGTACGTTAAACATTTATGGTAAATTTTCTAAAATATCATTATTACATATTATTGCTTAATATTATTATTATTAGCTTTCATTTATTATTATTATTATTATTATTATTATTATTATTATTATTATTTTAGAAATAATTAATCAGCATTTTGGTGAGTATTTTTAGTAAGATTTTCAAATGGAGACCTTTTCCTATTATTATTTTCTCAGAATACCTTGAATAAAGTCAAAAGAACTGCCTCTCTCTTAAATGACTGTTACGCAACATTACATAACACTTTACTTACTGCAACAAAGCTTCAAATTAAACTCAAATATCACAATTAAATATGCGCTATAAGATTAAACCATGCCTGAATATATTAGTAAGAATGTCAAAGAAGTTACATTTAGATTGTGCTTCTCTCTTCTATGGGACAAACAGCATTGCATTGAGCAACTGACTATTTCTTTGAGAAAGTATGGGACTGTCGGGTCTGAAGATCCGAGTGTGTGGCTTCCCTTTCATCATCAACAAATTTGAAGCACCAATTTCCACAAAGTAATCCATGTCTCTCCCATACATTTAGTCTTACTCTGGTTTGCAGCTACAACACACGCTGTCGAGCTGGGTATTCGCCCGTATAAACCCAATGCTGAAGAAGAATCCCAATCTCACAGTCGGGAATTATGCATGACGTTTATACACTCTGTTGAAGAGAAGATATACATCTAATGAGTAATTCAAAGTAAGAAGACAACTTCATTGGTAGTCGATAACAACTTCTGTTAATAGTAGATAGCTTCATTATTTTCCTTTGTTATGTTTCTTTAAAATGATTTTCAATCTTGATTCCTCTCTCCTTCTTATTTGAACCAACCACTTCAAGCTTTTGTAATAGAAGACAGGTTGCTATTACCTTTGCCCTTTAGACCTGGTCGGTTATTTAATGTGGTTGTAACATTTTTTCACTAAAATATAAAACCATTGTTAATGGGCAGCAGTTTAGTTAATTCTTTTAATTTTCTTATCAAAGAAAAGAAACATATCAAAGGAAAAAAATAATGAAGCATCACTATTAGGGAAGTTATTATCATCCAATAAAGTTATTCTCTGCTTTAGTGTCAAAGTGATGCCCATCTGCTATGAGTAAAAATTTTATACAACTGTCGACAATTCCATTCTGTTGAGATGATGTAACGTTACTACATTGGTTATACACTACCAATTCTTCAAGAAACAAAGCACAAGCACGTGGTACAAAACCTAAGCTAAGATACACCACTCATGGTGGAAGAAATTGTTATGCTAAAATTACATCAATGAATGTTTAAAAGAGTAAAATTGGTCAAAAATTTGATTAAAGAGGAATTATCTCTGTAAATATGGAGTCCCTTCTTAGTAAGAAAGTTATACAGACCGATTATCAATATAAAATATAAATACTTGTCTGATTACCTAAATATTTTTACATATATAAAGAGAGAAAGAAAAAAAGAATACAATTAAATTATCAAACTCTTAGAAATTTTCATATTTTAAATTTTTTAGTTTTTAATCTTTACTTAGTATATTTTTTAATAATTGTAATATTTTGAGTTTAATTTTTGCTTCGTTAATAAAATAAAGTCATATCCTTGAAAATGTCCACCGTGAGCGGACGAAAGCTTGGATTATTTCAGAAGGCAATTGTTTTGTTTTATTCAAGAATTGTCCTGAAGAAAAACAGAAATGCGCCCATACAGTTTCTTAGAACGAAAAAGTCCCTGCAAAATTACTTATTGTCGGTTATTTTCTTTATTATTATTATTATTATTATTATTATTATTATTATTATTATTATTATTATTATTATTATTATTATTATTATTATTATTATTATTATTATTATTATTATTATTATATATTATTATTTATTTGTGGAAAATCCAATTATCGTTCCCTTTATTTTATAAAGTTTTTGATTTATTTCAAAGCTCCGGGAATATTGCCATGCATACTAATTTTCGCAATAATCTAGTGCTTCAGGAGTAGCGAAGAACATATGGCTGCTCTTAAATTCTCCCCTGGGACGCGTTTCGTCTCTAAACTTGAGACATCTTCAGAGGATTATCCTTGTTAGCGAATGAACCTTAAATTGATATATAATAATTAATTAAGATTATAATTTGTCAAAAAGATAATTATATTAAATTTTATGTTAATGTCTAGACTGTGTGTTTTAATATAGAAGGCCTCCGCAATTTTATTTGGACTTCACATGATCCGTATAATATTGTGGAAGTGTTTAGAAATATTACCTATAGTTGTTTAATCTCAAAGCCGTGTTGAAATGTTCTTCAAAGATTTTGCTGACTGGAGCGGTATGTTGATATTCTGTCCGAATAATCTATTCGTCGTAACCAATATATGTCGACGTGCAGTCTTCAGGGCAGTAAAATTGGTACACAACGTGATGGCTGTCGGGCAAAGCATCTCGTGTGCTAAAGGAAGATGACAGTTGTTTGGACTTAGCAAAAAGGCCCCGTGATTCTTACTTCTTTTGAGGTGTTCCTAGTTTTGAGGTAGAGAGCTCAAAATATTACGGGAAGGCACTTCTCTTTAGTCGAAGTTCATGGGCATTGGAAGTTTTGAAGAAGAAATTTATCTAATTTTCCTGATTATTTTTACTTTCTATTAAATAATTTTGTAATGGTTTTATTAATTAAATTTTCAACAGAATATTGTGGATGATTACAGTTAATTAAATTTTATTTAATGCGGCAAATTTCTTCATCAAAATTTTCCAAGTTGAATATAGGTTGTATGCTCTGTAAACTAAAGCTTTACAGATAGATTCTTTTGAAAATAGGTGAATAGGATCCATGTTCATACAGACTATTATCAGGGTGGGTTTGAAATGTATGCCTGTAGATACGAGCCGTCAGAATTAACACTGATTTTTGATGTCTAAAAACAGATACCATTATTAACCTAAGTTTCGTATGTGAATTTAAGCATGACAACTCTTGAATTCCATTGATGAACTGATGTATATGGTCTTATGTTCCTAAAGATAGTGAGGGTGTCGTCGACATACCTTATGTAAAATACGGGGTTAAAGTTGTTTCACGAAGGATTTTGTTTTCCAAATTGGACATATAGAAGTCCGCAAAATGTAGGTCCAAGTGGTGAGCCCATCGACACTCCATCAATTTTGTAGATATATGTTTTCTTTTTAAATTTAAATGGTGTTTGGTACAACAAATTAATAAAATGTTCTCATATGTTGTTCTGATATTTCTGGTGGGGGTAGGTTATTTGAGTGATACACTTCGTTAATTATTATGTCAATCGTTTCAAGAACCGGTACATTTGTGAACAAAGACTACATCAAGTGAGGCGAATATATTAGTGTCTTCAAGTTTTAAGTTTGATAATTTGCATAATGTTTCATTATTTGATTTAACTATGAAAGAGCTATTAAGATATGGTCGGATAATGCTGTTCAGATATTGGGCAATTTCATGTAACCGTTCCACACATAGATATTACAGGTCTCAAAGGTGGATTTTATGAGTTTCTTAGTATTTTGAGTAATCCATATATATGCCATAAACTATAAAATCCAGTTTTTTTTTAATTTTTGTCAGAAATTCATTTGTTTTTATTTCATGTTTGAGCCTTCTTGCTAATGTTAAGTTTTAGTTGTATTGTTAGTTTTATCAGAAGTTATTTTAAATTTGGTTGTATCATTAAGCGTAGTTTGAAGTTTCTTTTCATAATCAGATTTGTTCATTATAACTACTCCACCTCCTTTATCTGGGCGTTTGATAACTATATCATTATTATTTTTGAGACTAGAAATTGCTGTCTTATCATCTTTGGTGAGGTTATCATAATTGTGATCTTTAAGAAATGAAAAAGAAAATGTTTTAAGTTTAGCTTTAAGATGGTCATAATTGTTAACTGTAATAGTCTTAAAAAATTGATCTTTTTGTACAATGTCATTGAATAGTTTCTCGACTTCAATAGATTTCTCCAATTTACTACACTTTGTTTTCAGTCCAAAATTGAGACCACTGTTAAGAATGGATGTTTCATTTGTGTTTAGTTCATAATTTGATAAGTTAATGATAAAAGATTTGTCTTCTTTAAGGAGAAACTCATTACCATATATTTTTTAATTATTATATATCAATTTAAGACTCATTCTCTTACAAGAAATAATCCTCTGAAGATGTCTCAAGTTTAGAGACGAAACGCGTCGGGAAATTTAAATAAATATATCTTCTTCTTCTCCTGTAAACTATTTTCAAAGATTATTTTAAAAAATTAAATTATGTACAGAAATAAATATTTAGAACTTTGGAAATAAAATCAAAAACTTTTTATATTATTATTATTATTATTATTATTATTATTATTATTATTATTATTATTATTATTATTATTATTATTATTATTATTATTATTATTATTATTATTATTATTATTATTGTTATTATTATTATTGGTATTA
>JABUQX010137107.1:0-10000 GCA_015478945.1 Trachelipus rathkii | reverse complement strand
GGGGTGGGTTGAGAACTTATTCATAGGTTCAGATGTTAATGTCTTATCATAGTTCCAAATGTTAGATATCTATGTAGGTTTTTCGATATTATTGTGAGTGTTAGTTAGATATGTTTGGCTATGTTTAATTTCTGTTACGTTTTGTTAAATGTTACTATGCCAATGGGAAATTAACACTGATTTGTTAGAGAAATGATGTTTCGTAAGATATTACTGTGTTAACTGGTGATGGTGTGTTAGAAACGCAGGTTTAAGTTTAGTTTTTTGCTGAGTAATGTTAGGTTTGGCTGAGAATTTTGCTAATGTCTACGTTTATTCATAATTCAAAAAGATGTTATATGTTTGATATGCATGACACTTTGATGATCCAATTTCATAGTTTCAAGATGCTGGTTATCTTTGTTGATTAGGTTGGACACTTTGTTAGGGGTTTTGTTAGATAATACTGCTTTAGCTGACGATGACATGTTGGAAAAGGGGGGGGTAGATTGAGTTTTGTATGCACTGTTACCTACTTTACCTTTGATAAGTAGGGCTTTGTGAATGTTAGCAGCTTATTCATACGTGATGTATTAGGTTTGTCTTGTACATTATATTCTTAGCTCAGGTTTATGATATGTTAGCTTTATTGATTGTGAAACTTTGTTACGGTGTAACATATAATTTGTTGGTCGAATGATAATTAGTAGATTATGGAGTTGTTACATTATATTTTAGTTTAGGTTATGATATGTTAGCTTTATTGATGTTGAAAACTTTTGTCATATAAGTAGCATTTATTCGCTGACCACCCATTGATAGGTTAGGTAAGAATATTATGATAAATATTTTTGTTAAATTTTATTACTATGCTAATGTAAAAATAACATTTGCTATGTAGAATAGCGTGAAGAAAGTAATTAGGTTGACGTTTCTGTATGCAATGATAGTTACTTTACTGTTGTTAAGTATGAAAAACTTTGTTAATGTTAACAGGTTATTCGTTTTTAAGGTATGTTAGGTTTGTCGTTGTATCATTATATTTCTTAGTTCGGGTGTATGATATGTTAGCTTTCATTGATGTGAAAACTTTGTTACATTAGCATATAATTTCGTGGTCGGTATGTAAAGAACTTATTTTATGTAGTGTTTCCACAAAATTAATACTCGAAATGATGACTTTGAATCAATAGATCAATAGATCTATAAATATTAGGAAGGTGGAATTGGAGGGGAGGGTGGGCTGGTGGTTTCCGATTACTAATTATGCTTCTCGGCACAGTAAACTTATTACACTTTTACTATGATATTTTGTATTCAAAGAACTTATTTTTTATGTTATGTTTGGATAAAAGTTTGTTATGTTTGCAATTATTTGGTGGGTATATGATAGTTTAGTAAGGTTATGATAAATTTTGTTACAATATTACTATGTAATATTGAAAACTTTGTAAATCGTTAAGCATATGGTTCGGTTGGTCAGTATGATTAATTAGACAAGAGTTATGATAAATTTTTGTTTAAATAATTACCATGTTAATGCAAAAATAGTAATGATATGTTAGATATGTTTGAAAAAAGCGTGAATAGGTTACGTTTTGTGTTGTTATGTTAGTTACTTTACTGTTGCTTAAGTATGAAACTTTTGTTAAGTTAGCAGTTTATTCGCTGCTTAAGGTACTGTAGGTTTGTCGTTGTACATTATGTTCTTAGTTCAGGTGATGTATATGTTCACTCGCGTAAAACTTTTAACGTTAGGCATATATTCCGTTGCATGCATGTATACAGAACTTATTTTAATATGTTATGTTTATCCAAAAATGATTGACTCGAAATGTGATACGAAACATAGACAATATTATCATGAGAGGGGGAGGGGGAGGGGCGAGGATAGGTGGGGTTGGTCGGTTTGATTTACCTGATTTACTGATTGTACTGATTTTAAGATGTGTAAAAATTGCAAATTTTTTTAGTTATAAACATAAAAAGTGTAAAAATTTTAGTAAAAATATATTTTAAAACAAAACAAAATAAAAATAAATAAAAGTTTGTGTTATGTTATACAAAATATGACTTGAAATCAATAGATCAATAGATCAATAGTATCAACTATGACGGATCAATAGATCAATAGATCAACGTAGATCTTATGATGGTGAAAGGGTGGGGTTGAGAAGGCGGGTGGTTTATTTACTTGATTACGGATACCTACTTTAGGGTGTTTGTAAAAACCTATATATAATTTTTTAAGTTATAAACATAAGAAGAATAAAAATTTTGGTAAAAAAATATATTTTTAAACAAAACAAAATAAAAATAAATAAAAGTTTTTATGTTATGTCATAACAACACATATGACTTGAATCAATAGACAATTAGATCAATATAGATCATTGGTAGGGGGTTGGGAGGGTGGCGTTGGGTGTTTTGACTTTACTGATTTGACAGATTTACTGCTTCTAGGTGTGAGTAAAAAACGCACAATTTTTTTACGTTATGTAAACATTGAAAGAGAATAAAAAATTTTAGTAAAAAACAAAATGATTTTTAAGCAAATAAAACAACGAAAATATAATTTAAAAATAAATAAAATATAATAAAAATTTGAAAATAAATTTAAAAAATTTAAATTAACACAAAGAATAAAAAAAAATGAAACATATAAAATAAAAAGCAAACAATATATTTTAGTTAACCTTCATAAAAAGAAAACGAGATTTTAAAAAATGAGAAATGTTCAGTCTTTCGAAACCATTTAGAAAACGGAGTTAACCTTTGTAGATTGCATCCGAGCTCTTTTACAGTCCTATTTATCCTTCCCTTCATGTTCCTTGCATCCATCCTTTATTTCTTTTTTCTTTTCAGTTGGGGACCATCTCTAGGTAAGCCCCCAGACATCTATTAGAAACTTGAATCCCCCATATTTAGGATCTACGATCTTATAAACATATACATTGATACCATGATGGGGCTAAACGAATCTTTAATAACTCCAACACCGGTGCCGGTACAACTCTGACTATTTCTCAGACTCCTTCCTCCATTCTTCCTCCTTCTTCCTTCCTCCATCTTCTTCTGTTTTGCGTTCCGTGCATTTTTTCTGGCCCCAGACACCATTTACGAACTTACAACCCTCATATTCAGTTTCTACGACCTTATAAAACATATATTTTTGATTCCCAAAATATGGGAGATAAAACGAATATGTCTCATTACCTCCTAATATATCCGCAATGTCCCACAGCGCACCGGCTCCAGCACCGGTTTCGGCACCGGTTTCGGCACCGACTTCGACTCATATGCCGCAGACTTACTCTCCGACTCCTTCCATCTGTGACTCTGATTCCGACTCCTTTCTCCACTTCTCTTAAGCATTCCGTCCATTTCTACTTGGGACCCCCACCGGGGGTCCCCAGAAACCCTTTACGAACTTAAAACCCTCATATTCGAGATCTACGGGGTCGGTAACATATATAAGGACAACAACAAACTGTAATTATTATACAAAATATTACTAACTCGGCACCGCGCCGGCAGCCAGCCACCGGTGCTGGCTCCGGATCCAAATCCGTATCCGGCTCCTACTTACTCCTTCCTCCTCTATAAAATCTCCAAATTTTAGCCTTCTACGGTCATTCCCTATTTTTAGGGGTCAGCACCCCCTCAGGGGGGCGCATGGACACGTAACTTCGTCACGTCACCAAATGGCGCGCGGTCAAATTTTAGGACGTACGAATTTCGAATTTCGACGAACTCGGACCTCACTACTATATAATATATTATATTATATATAGATATAATATATACTATAATATATATATAATATATATATAACTTATATATATATATATATATATATATATAGATATATATATAAGTATAATATATTTATATATAAGATATAATATATATATATATATATGATATATATATATATATATATATATATATATATATATATTATATATATATATATATGATATATATTATATATAGTATATATACTATTATATAATATATATATATATATATAACTATATATATTAATATTTATATATTATATATATATATATATAATATATATATATATATATATATATATATAGATACTATAGTATATATATATATATATACTATATAATATAATATATATAAGAAGAATGGGTTTCCATAATTATTCGTATTCGCATTTGTATTCGCAAATTTGAAAAAAATTATATTCGTATTCGTATTCGTTTATTCCGAATATGAAAAACTCATTATTCGTTTTCCACCTCTAATAATATATTATATATATATTATATATACATATATATATATATCACTTTCATATAAATATATATATATATATATATATATATATATATATATATATATATATATATATGTAAATATATATATATATATATATATATATATATATATATATTATATATATATATATATATATAATAGTAGATATATATATATATATATAATATATGTATATTTATAATATAATATTACATATATATATATTATATATATATATATATATATATTACAAATAGGGATGGCTGGAATAGCGAAAAAGCCGAATTACCGAATACCGAATATTCGGCTAAAATTATTCGGCCGAATACCGAATATCGGCGACATAAATCACTCTAACTATTCGGCCGAAGTTATTTCAAAGTTCGGTCATCCATTTAGGGAAAAATAAAGAAAACTTACATCTGGTCAACAAAAAAGGTGAAAATTTTTCTTGATGGACTTTCTCGCTAGCAGCATATATAGTGAATTCGAGAGGTTGCTGATTTCAATATATATTCTTCGGATTTGCTGTGCTATAACATCGTTTGCGTGCAATCATGGATCCCTATTTTTGCCTATCCCTAGTAAATGACCAAAATTCATGTGCGCACTTACGTAGGTGTATAGACGTACCTTCCGGCATATTATCTACAGTAGCAGCCAAAGTTTACTGCGGTCGATATTCGGGAAGCATGTGGAAACTTTAGTACGTTACATGTATGGATGCCAATGACCTGAATGATGATGTCTATTCATCCATCTGGAAATACAGTCGGATGGTTACCCGGTTCATTGCTAACCCAGGGCGTGAACGAACGATCTTGTTTGAGAGTTATTTGCGAAGTTGTTCCTGAGCTGTTGGCTATCGAGGTTGCAGGAAAAAATGACTACGGACCATGGCACCAGACTTAACATTTATCGTGAACAGAGAAAGCAGAGCGGCGTAGACTCTTCCAGTCAGATGGATAGACCTTGCTGTATTGCAGTGTAAGTTGCAGCGCCTACTACTCGCTATGGACTCCCAGCATACGATGCCGGTGAGTGGCGACTTGTCATACACTTCCAGAGCAGTTTAATGTAGGTGTGTTGGTATACACACAAGGCAACAGGTATGCGTCGGTTTCCAGTAGGGGTTACTCGGGTTACGGAGTGCGAGAGGCGAGTATGCCAAAAATCAAGACAGTTTGGAGAGGTTACAATATCAGGTACATGGATTGGGTAAATATGCGCCGACCTCAAAATGGTAAACATTTTGCGTCGGTCCAGCAAGAAGGAGTAGTTTCACCAAATTATCCCTGCTTCACTGTTGCTAGTGGACAGACCGGCGGCAAAAGGAATCACTGGAACCAAAAAAGAAGAATGGCCACCCGAGCGGACTGAACCTGTGACCCAGGTGACAGGGAGAAAATACGTACAGAAGTGAACACACTATGTGCAGAGACGAAAACATCGATCTTAACCTCCACTACAAACATAAAAAACTTGAATTTGTGAAGGGGCCTGGGACCATAGAACATATGGACGTGAAATGCCTTCCGCTATATATGCTTCAGAAGATCACTAGGTACACTGCGACCGTGACGAGAAGGACAACCAAAGCGGGGACATTTGACTGACCTCCATCAAAAATACGGAACCACTCTCCTCCGTGATAGCTAGCCTTTGCATACAACAAAATGAGATGAATAAAATATAGAGAGTATATATATATATATAAGAACAAAAAAATATAATATAGACAGACAACATAAATAATATAATAAAGAATATTATAATATATATACAAGGATGTAAGAAAAATAGAAGATAATATAATATATACTATAAACATATAATATAAAGATTGATAGAGAAAGATAGTATAGTAGATTGAGCAGAAAAAAAAAATAAATTCCAATCAAAAACTACAAGATACGTCATGGCGAAACAAAAAGCCAAGCGACCGCTCTACCCCAGGGCCACGTGGGATATCCAATATGATGGCGACTACTCTGTTGGCGCTTTGATGAGGATATTCCAGACGCTATGCCAGTAGATCGGCTCCCCCGACGAACGAGAAAGGTTTCACTACCATCGTTAGGTACGTTTACATACCTAAACCCATGCCTTCCCCTCATTACATCATTGTTGTCCCAATTTACCCTTTATTCATAGTAATGTATTATATGTTTAACATATATCTATCAAAGACATCGTATCATATCACTTCGCGATTTGTTTTCCTCTCCTTCATATATCAATATATATACTATCACTGTATTAAGAGTCTCATATATGTACTATAGTGATCTCCTCTCTCTCACACTCACCTATACTACTAAGCTCTGCACCAGTACCTATTACTATATATATATATATATATATATGTCATAATATATATACAGACTGCTATATTCATAATATATATATATATATATGATCCCCAATAATTGTGATAGACCCTCTTGAAAAAAGGTAAAAATCATAAAAATTTTTTTAACAAATCTTATCTGTGACACACAATATCTCACAAATTGCCGATCGGTACACTCATGCAAAAAACCGGATAGACACACTTTTTGGAATCCTCAGGCACATCCAATAATAAAATTGTGAAAACCCCGTGGCACAAGAAACTTCCATGTTAGGTCACACTCGTATATACAACAAGTAAAAACTGAATACAAAGTAAATAACTAATTTCTTTAACCTATTAGCAAACCATTCACCATAATTAAAAATAATTAAATGAAAAATTTCAAAAGTTTCGCGTAGTTAAAGTTATTAAACTAAACTTCATTTGAATTAGCTCTAAGGTTAAAAATGACAGAACATTGGCAGTTCTCCATTTTCAGGGGATAACCCATTTCTTATAGATTCATAAATATTTCCTCCTGTTCTATAAAATATATTCTTGACTCATAGAATTTTATCTCCCCTCCAGAAAGGTATTTTATTGCTAGTTTTTTTCAAATTCATAAAACTATTTCCAGTGCTCCACTGTTTTTCCACCAATTGAAGGGAAAATCATTGTCTTCACTGGTCAAAGTAGGCAAACTGATATATTGTGTTTATTTCTTGATGTAATTCCGTAATAAGCCTTGTCTGTATTGTAGAAATAATAACATTCATCAGAAGAAATGAAACTTCTGTTTTCACCTCTCACTATCTGTTACACTGCGCGATGATGAGACGAATTTATTTGATGCCAAGTAGCAACGTTATAACATTCACAATTAACTCGTCTGAACATACATATTCTAGTGGCAAACCTTCAGCTTTCATTTCCTAACACCTAGCGTTCAGGCAAGAACAAGAGTTCAGGGCTAAATTTTCATGCATTTTCTTTCCCAATAGCGCGGTCAAACGGACCATATTTGTTTAACGTGAATTCAATATTGTTGAACCACTTAAGCTTGAATCGCAGAATCTAAGAACAGTAGCTACACCACAAAGACCCTTTATCACATAGAAACACTTAGAAAGTCATTATTGTTTTTCTACTATGTAATTTCCTAAGCTCCCTTCAAGGCGAGTGTAATTATATCCAATAAAGGGCTTTTATATGATATATGAATTGCCTTTTCTAAAAATAGATTTATTGCTAAAATGGAAGGGCATCACTTGGGCGACTGTTCTTTAACGTTTAATGCTTGTTTTAGGGATGTTGTCAAATGGCTTCAAGTAAATGGAATAATTTTGTCACTGAAAATCAGTCAACATTTGCATTCAGCAGCGTATATGGATATCCATGGATAGGGGACGTTTTTGTGTCAAACAATCTTTTAAGCATATTCATAAGTTCTTGTTCCGCGTGTAGAAACGTCTTGATCAATTTATGCTGTTTTGGACATTCAGCTGCATTCCTGTAAAGTTTTAATTCTTTGCAGCTGCCCGTTGCTGAATGGTGAAAATGAGAGGATATGGTTCTGCAAGATCTGCAAGTAAATAAAATATCTTTTAACAGACTTCTGACATAAACAAATATTAGAAATCTCAGTCTGGAACGACGAGTAATTGTCAGACACCACGGCAACCATAAGGTGAAATAAAAAACATGACTTGATAGCAAGCCCCACATCTATATACGCATTCAAGCGACAATATAGCCAGCTCACCATGTGCCGTGTGGTCCCATTATCCGACAACACTAAATGAATTTTTCTATATTTAGAACATTGAAAAAATGCTCAAAGGCCCATAGGCATCTGTTGACAAATGACACCAAGATTTTCGCCATAGTTGGACATACAAAATTTGGCTAGTATTTTTATTTTTTTTGGAAAAATAAAGCATTTCCTAAACCAAAGGTGCAGTCTGGAATTGGTTAAATTGCTAAAACTGTTCCTTTATTGACTAGATTTATGAGTTGGTGGAATGAAAGACGTCAAAATATCGGCCGAAATAGTTCAGGGCAAAAAAGGAACCGAATTACCGAATAATATAGCACGGGCGTAACTTAGTGGCCGAGCATGCGTAGGTCCGAAAATACCGAATACTTACCGAATATTCGGCACACCCCTAATATATAGTTAAATAGAAGAAAGTATGTATATGGATATATATATATATATAATTATATATAATATATATATATATTGATATATATACAATGATATACTTATACTCATATATATATATATAATATATATATAAGTTAATATAATAGGCTTATATATCAATTACTCCTTACTTTTTGTAAGTCATCAGTATCCCACCTTCATCGGTTGGGGTATAAAGGTGAGTAAGAGATATCCCGGGATGTATACGAAGTGCAATTTAAGTGCTATATATTGAAAAATATACAAAAGTGATTTGCTGAGTGTGAGTATGACTAATCAAACGACCTGTTAATACTAGGGGGTCGAATATTAATTCAATAAGAACAAGGGTATGTATTGTAAACACACCACACACGCCATAATATATATAAAAATAGACTAACATAATTTTTACAAAAAAGATTAATGTAGAATGCAATTGTATATATAATCGAATATAAAAAAAGGCAAAATTCATGCCCAATAATAAGAAGATCAGATGAATGTAAAGTAGTGTAATGTGAATTATATATATATATATATATAATAGTATTATATATATATATAGGTATCGACCCGTGGGCTCGGAGACCCACAATTAACGAGCGTATATATAAGGGTGGATTAAGACGTATACTTATATTAATATATATATATATAAATATAGATAGATATAGATATTATATATTATATATATATATATATATCAATAATATATAAGATTAAGATATATATATATATATATAATATCATATATATATATATATATGATAGTATATAATAAATATATATATATAGGTATATATTATATATATATAATATCGCTATATATATATATACTATTATATATATAATATACATATATATATCATATATCGGATTAGTATATACCTATATATAAATAAATATAATATATAATATAGATACTATAATATTAGATTAAAAAATAACCCATTTACGGTACTAATATATATATATATATATATATTATATATATATATATATATATATCCATATATATATATATACAGTTACAAGAGTGTATTATATATGTATATATATATATATTATTATATATATGAGTGTGTGTTGTGTGTGTGTGTGTGTGCCACATTAAACGAAATGGCCTGTGTGAGGTTAAGGCGCGTACTTGAAACAAAACCAATTTATAAGGCTTCGAATCTTATAATTCCTATTTTAGGTATGAG
>JABUQX010137106.1:12500-24554 GCA_015478945.1 Trachelipus rathkii | reverse complement strand
TGTTTTATGTAGATTCTTTAGACAGGAAAAAAACAACTTGTTAAAAAAATTAAATTCACGAATTATGTATTGTACCGTCCTGAAATTTGCTCTCTGCATTTTTGGAGAGGTACGAGCCGTTACAATTAGAATTAGAATTATTATTATTACTATTCAATATCGACGACGCACACATGATTTTCATGTAAATTTTTTATAATCTTAATTGTACAATTTACCATTCTTACAGTTGTCGTAACTGAAGAAAAGAAATAAGAGAATTTTATCATAAACTGCATAAGTTGTGATAGATATCGTTCTATTTCTATAATAATAACTTCTGCTTAAGCCACGGAGTAGCACGAGTGTAGAGTCGCCTCTGATTATATATATATATTATATATATATATAACTATTATATAAAAGTATAGCTTATATATATATATAATTATATATATATATAGATATATATATATATATATTTAATATATTATATATATATTATTAATTATAATATTGATATATATATTATATATGTATATATATATATATATATATTGAAGTGCCTCCCCATGTTTTCGGTTCACGAGCCGCCACTAATATATATATATATATATTGCGATCCCGTGAAAACGCCACGTGCTCACCTACACCTACACCTACACACACACACACACACACACACACACACACAACCACACACACACACTCGCTAGGCTACTTATACACACATACACCCACCCATAGACACTTACGCTCACACCTACACCTACACACACACACACACACACACTATGCCACTTATATACACACACACTATGACACTATGACACTATGACACTTATACACGCATACACCCAGCCATAGACACTTACACTCACCCATAGACACTTACACCCACCATAGGACCCTTACACACACACACACTATGACACTTAACCCACATCACACATAGGCACTTAGTACACCCATTTACACACCACACACGCTTGACACTTATGCACATAAGACCCACTTACACTCACCCATAGACACTTACACCCAGCCATAGCCACTTACACTCACCACTATACACTTACACTTACACTCACACACTCACACACAGATACACACACCCACACATACACACACACACACACACTCGATATTTTGATGCCTCAGCTTTGATGCCTCAACTTTGATGCCTCAACTTTGATGCCTCAGCTTTGATGGCTCAGTCTTTAATGGGCTAACTTTGATGGGCCTCAACTTTGATGGCTCAATCTTTTGAATGCTCAGCATTAATTGATGACTCATCTTGATGACGTCATCTTTGTGGTTCAACTTTGATGTCTTCATCTATGATGAACTCAGATTTATTGGCATGGTTCACTTTTAGTTTCAACTTTTGATGGTTCCTAATCACCCCGTAAGGAGTATCTATTAGTGTTCGATTAGGGTTTCTTATGATGTATTCTGATGGAGTCTAGGGGATGCCATGTGAGTGCCAATGAGTGCCAACTGAGTGCCAATGTGAGTGCCACATAGTGCCAGTGAGTGCCACATTTACTTACACACACAGTGCCACATAGTCCCACCTGAGTGCCACTTTTTCAAAGCCTTTTCTAACCTTCCCTGAGCCTAGAATAGCCCTAATATTGGTGTCTACCCCTAGGTTATAAGGTATGAGGATTCGATTGGTGTATATGTGACGTTGCTAGGATGGTTCCTAGTATGAGTTAGCCTTTTTATAGCCTACCCTGGTCATAGAGACAGGTCTAGATATTGGTACCTACCCCTGTTATAAGGTTAGCAGGAATTCGAATTGCGTTTATATATATTAAGTTGCTTAGGATGCTTCCTACTCTGAGTTAGCATTTCTAGCTTTTTCTAACCCCTGAAATACATCATAGAACAACGTTGATATTGATGGCTTCCCCTAGGTCATAAGTGAACCACCAGTCCGCAGCATGCGCCCTCACGTGAAAGTCAGACGAACCTTGCCCGCCGCGTTCCCGCCCGCCACGTTCCTGCCCGCCGCGTGCGCCCGCAGGCGCAATATTTCCGCGTAACCGCAGGCGCAATATTTCGCGCGCGAATATATGATATCAATGTAAAAACTATTCAAAGAATTTCTTTCAAACATACTATGAGTCATTCATTTTTATTCATACTTAAACATTTTTATTAAAAAACATACTATTTTACAGTCCTTAAAGCAGTCAAACAGTAAATCAAATCAAATTGCCTAACAACAGAGGGAATAGTAAGGCTTTGTTTTACTGCTTTTAAAACTGATTTACTGCTTATTGCTTATTTGCTTTACATTCATATATTATTAACATATTTCTTCTTTTATATTTTTTTATTTTTGGTTTTAATACTTTTTAATTTATAAATTTTTAAAAATTGTATGTAAGAAAAAAACCCCGGAGTGTCTGATATATAAACATTTTATTTTACTACAATTGTACGAAATATAAACATTTTATACTTTACAGACCTTAAGCAGTAAAACAGTAATAATAACGCTGTTGCCTTAGCAACCAAAGGGATTGTTAGCTTTTGTTTACTGCTTTATGTCTGTTACTGCTTTTAACTCATATATTTATTAACATTTGTTTCTTTATATTTTTTTTTGTTTTAATACTTTTTATTATTATTATTTTAGTATTATTATTTTTATTATTATTTTTATATTATTATTTTTTATTATTTTTATTATTATTATTTTTATTATTATTATTTTATTATTTTTATTATTATTATTTTTATTATTATTTTTATTATTATTACTTTATTTTTATTATTTATTATTATTATTATTTTTAATTTTTATATTATTATTTTTATTTTTATTATTTGTATTTTTTAGATTTATTATATACTTAGTGTTATTTACTTCATGCCTATTGTTATTATTATTTAACACACACACACACACTTACACACACACCTGTACACACGCCCCCACATACACACTTACACACACCCGTACACACACAAGCACACACATTCACTTAAACACGTACATTTATATTACTCATTCAAATTTATAATCTAACATTATTTCAATGAAGCTTAAAAGTTTTACTTTATAATCAATATTCTGAACCAAAGAATTTATATTAAAATATTATTGCTTTTTGTTTATAAATTTTATAACTATCAAGTTTTAACATAATTTTTACTAAAATTTTATGAAATATATTTTACGTACCTTAAAGCAATAAATCAGTAAATCAGTAAGGCAAGCCAATAGCAGCCCTCTACACCAAGCTATACCACGTTTTGTTCTATTGACTTACTGCTTTACATCATCTTAGCCATGTAATAAGTATCGAAAAATAGCAAAATAAGTGCTTCTCTGTTAACAAACCATCGTTATTTTATAAAATCATTCCAGGTGTTTTATTTAAAACAATTATTTACTTACATTTATATTATTTCGTTCAATGTTAACTGAAAATATTTCAAAGTTTTTAAATAATTTGGATTTACTTTATTAATATTTATTATTTAGAAGTATTAGTATTTTAGTTTTAGATTGTTAATGTATTACTAATTTATTTTATTATTAATATATTATTAAATGTATTCTAGTAAGTATGGTTGTGATTTGGGTTCTATGCAGCGACAATCCAACACGAGAAACCACAACAACGCGCACTCCTCAGATACGAACTTATCCTCTTCTGGTAAATTGTGTTTCGAAATACCTACTTATCCCTAAATTAGTCCGAAATTTTAGGATAATGCCTTTCTATTACCTCGGGTTAAGCTAATACCAGGTCCAAAAAGGTAAATTCCAGTATAGACAAGAATCCAGAATCAATCTCTCTCTATAATACACCAATCGATTTCCTCATACCTTATAACATAAGGGGTAGACACTAATATTAGGCTGTTCTATGACCAGGGTAGGCTAATAAAAGCTAACTCATACTAGGAAGGAAGCACCTAGCAACTTGTAATATACACCAATCGGAATCCTCATACCTTATGAACATTAGGGGTAGACCATCAATATTTAGGGCTATTCTAGGTATGGGAGCGTTGAAAGGCCTTGGAAAAATGGCACTAGGTGGCTCACTAGTGGCACTCATTGGCACCTGTGTTGACTTTTTTTGTTTTTCATTTGGCACTATGTGACACTCACTTGGCACTTCATGCACGTACGCATGGCACTCACTAGCACTCATAGAATACCTCTAGACACTAATAGAACACACTTAATAGATACTCCTTACGGTGATTGGGAACATTAAAGTTGAAAACGTAAAAGTTGAACCCATCAATAAATCTGAGTCTCAAAGATGAACCATCAAAGTTTGAACCGAACAAAGATGAACGTCACAAGATGAGTCATTCAATTAATGCATGAACATTCAAAGTTGAGCCATCAAAGTTTGAGCCATCAAAGTTGTAGCCATCAAAGCTGAAACATCAAAGCTGAGCATCAAAGCTGAGGTATCAAACTTGAGGCATCAAACTTCTGAGGCATCAATAGTAGGCATCAAAGCTGAGGCATTCAAAGTGATGGCACATCAAAGTTGAGGCATCAAAAATATCGAGTGTGTGGGTGTGTGCGTGTGTGGGTGTGTGTATCTGTGTGTGAGTGTGTGTGAGTGTAAGTGTAGCTGTGTGTGTGAGTGTAAAGTATCTATGGGTGATTGTAAGTGTCTATGGTTGAGTGTTAGTGTCTATGTGTATAAGTGTCATAGCGTGTGTGTGTTTTATAATGGGTGTATGGGTGGCTGTATGTGTGTATAAGTGTCATAGTGTGTTGTGTAAGGGACCTATTGGTGGGTGTAAGTGTTATGGGTGAGTGTAATGTCTTTTTTGGGTGGGTGTATGCGTGTATAAGTGTCTAGTTGTGTGTTTCAAGAGTGTGTGTATAAGTGCTATAGTGTGTGTGTGTGTGTGGAAGGTGTGAGCGTAAGTGTCTATGGTGGGTATATGTGTGTATAAGTAGCCTATCGGTGTGTGTGTGCGTTGTTGTGTGTTGTGTTGTGTGGTGTGTGTGTGTGTGTGTGTGTGGTGTGTGTGTTGTGTGGTGTTGTGTGTGTGTGTGTGTGTGGGTGGGTGGGTGGGTAGAAGTACGCATGTAAAAATGGGAAAGAATTTTTTTATGGTTTTTTCACAGACTTATCTTCTACTTATAAGTGTCTTCTTCTTTTTTTTTTTTTCTCTGGTAAAATTAAACATACTTTTCACATGTGGCGTTTTCACGGATCGCGCATATATACTATTATATAATATAATATATTATATATATATATATGATATTGGTTATATAAGATATATATATAATATATAGATTTAATTATATATAATATATTATATTTATATATTTATTATAATATATATACCTTACTTGAGCACGTGGCGTTTTCACGGATTTATATATTTATACTATTTATATATATTATATATATATATATAAGTATTTAGTATATATATATATATTATATTTATATACATATATATATATATATATATATATATATATATATATATATATATAGTATAGCTATATGGATTCTTAATTTAACTTTGAAGGCAATATAGCAATTAAATGAAAACGTAATGAGTTTCTAATCTTAGCTTGGATTGTGGTGTTAAATGCCCTGGACTTGCCAGAGTGGTAGGGGGTCGAGTTCTACCTGGGTTTATATTTTGAATTATGACCCAAGGCCTCGGACAGGTAAAGACGTTAAGTCGTGAGTCAATAGGGGCGTCTAAGAGCAGACGATAAGGGGCGGTGGAAAGTCGTGAGTCATGACCGGTGTGTGGATATGGCCAGCGGTGTGTATCTGTGTGTGTGTGTTGTGTGTGTGTGTGTGTTTGTGTGTGTGGTATGTGTTACAAGTTAGGAGTAGATAATTACATGCGTTCCAAGTATAGAATAGATACATTACATGCGTCATCAATGTTAGGATAGTTACCTACATGCGATTCCAAGTATAGTATCTGTACATACATAGCGTTCAAAGTATATAGGATCGGTTACATACAGGACAAGGTATCCTACATGACACTGCTATACTTAGGGACATACCTACCAGTGGTACTTGCGTCAGGTACCTGTATGAGTTCAACTTAATCCCTTACGAACCTTCCATGAAGGCTCAATTTCAGACTTGATAACGCATCTAAGGTCAAACTATCAAGGTCAAATCATCAATAAGTGGTCTACGCCCTTAGGGGGTCCAAAACTAGGGGGGATGAATGTACGCACCTTCCCAAGCGGGTGCCATCTCTCTACTATCCTCTCTCTCGCTCTCTCATACTCTCTCTCTCTCTCTCTCTCTCTTCTCTTCGTGCGTGTTGATTTCCAACGATGAGGATTTCACAGCTCTCTCCGTTAACAAATCAGTTGTCAGCATATATAGTAGTTTGCGCTACTAAGGCTTGGCAATTAGAGGTTGGTCACATACCAATGTTGCGGTGCGGTGCTCCGGTGATAACACCCTATTCCATGCTCATTACCCGGCCGGTACGGTTGCATAGAATAAATTACGGGTGTTTTTCGTAGCCAACACCCTTACTGGATATACCCTATGTTGATTCATTAATATGATTATGACATAATATATATGTGATTTTTTTAATTCTATTTATAATTTATATATATTCAATCTTATTCAAAATCAAATACTAATTTTTTTTTTATTAATATAAGTTAATATATATAGTATATATTATATAAATATTAATATATTCGGACTCGATTCTCCATTTATCTTAATGCAATCGCTCTTCATTTTCCTACAATCTTTTAATCCCGTTCACGGAGTTTAGCAACTACTCAGAAATAAATGATAAATAGAGTCATTCATAACAAGCGACAGAGTAGTGAGAGATAGAGATAGGAGAGTGAGAGACGGGAGAAGTAGTGGAGAGGTGTGCACTAGAGAGACTGAGCGTAGGAGCAGGAGAGGACGGGGATGTTGGATGTAGGGTGATGAGGTAGATACAGATAAGGAGAGAGGTAATGGAGAGAAGAATGTGGATACGAGAGCAGGAGGAGTGAACCATTGGATAGTGGGAGAGTTAATAAGTAGTTAGGGATAGAGAAAAGGTAAGTGAGATTCTTGATGTGTTTACGTATTATGGACGCATATCATAATTTCTCAAATGTTAACTAATCTCACATATTCAATACTCGATTCTCACGCCATGTTTCATCAATTGGGTAAAATCGTCAAGACTGTAGTTTTTGTCCACGATACGAACTAGCTTAGAAATGACGTGTGATTAGCTGTAAAAGGATATTTTAGACAAACTATACTCGTGTGTGTAGGTGTCTTTGAATTCTGTCAATAAGTCTTTACCCAAGATCATCTTTTTACTCTTCTCAACTCAGGAGAATTTGTAGACAAGATCCAAACGAGTTAATCATACTTGTTCCTAGTATCATCATCCTTCACGATAAGTCAAACTGACCAGGCCCGACAAATCCCGGACGGACTTCTAGTTTATAGATGGCAATTGATAAATATAAAAGAAAGTTTCTCTCTCTCACTCTCTCGTCTCTCTCTCTCTCTTCTCTCTCTCTCTCTCTCTCTCTCTCTCTCTCTCTCTCTCCTCTCTCCTCTCTTCTCTCCTCTCTCTCTTCTCTCTCTCTCTATCTCTCTCTCTATAGCTCTCCTCTCTCTCTCTCTCCTTCTCTCTCTCTCTCTGTTTATGAAATGAAACTTTCTTATTTCTTAGTGGCCTAACTACGTGAACCGATATAAAAGATTTGTTGCAAAAATGAGAAGTTGCCATTTAAGATAAATGTGAGAGTGGCGCTTGTATCCGATTAATTAATATTACCTTTCAAAAAAAAAAAAGTGGATGAGTATTTGATTCGTGGAAGATGAAATTCTTAAACCTGGAAAGATTAAAAAAAATCACAGTTTTGTCATCATTAGATGTCGACAGTACCAGCTAGGGGTTGGCCCGAACACCGGAATTTTCTGCACCCGCACGCCGCACCGGGCATGAAAAAAATGGGATGTCTACCGCACCCGCACGCGCAACAATTGGTATGTGACCAACCGCTATTGCGCAACCTGTATCCAAAAACTCTCTGACACTGGATTGAAAGAACTCGAATGATCTGTTGGAGATCTACCGAGAGAGAGAGAGAGAGAGAGATTGATTTTTATAGAAGCGATTGTTAGGTTGAGAGTGTGGAATGTGACAGAGATGATGAGATGATAATAAATGTGTATAGATGAGGATGATCGGAGATGAGAGAGAGAGAGAGAGAGAGAGAGAGAGGTGGGATGAAATCGCGAGAGATAGTTACAATTACTTTGATTAATGTATTATTGCCAGGAAACTGCTAAATGCACTAACCTGCAACTCTTAAAAGAACGTACAAACCATTCTTCGCGAACAGAAGGAAAATGTATAAACTAACCAAAGCTTATTGTTCTGTTAAAATGAAGATTTTTCGTAATCACAAGAAGATTACCTTCGAAGCCCGTGTCACAAAATCTTCAGTTTTTAACCCTACCAACTAGCTTCTTATTTCATTCTAAAGAAGAATAACAGTTAAATAACATTTTTTTCCCCTTAAATTTATCCAAGTATTCTATTTAAAAGATAATTTTTGGAAATAAATGGAAACGAAAATCTTATTTTCTTCTGTCTAGTAAAATCCAATAAACCTTATATTTTAATTGGAAAATTAATGGAAAAAGATACGAAGTTATTATAGATTTTTACAAAATGTTTTGAGTTGAATTAAACTGAGAGGAACTCCTTGAATAATTAACTTAATTACTATGTATAATTATAGTTAATAGAATTATAATTATGAGAAGTATAAATTGAATTAAACATATCAACTTATGAAGCTTTATTTTCCTTAGAAATATAACTAAGATTACTAATGTAGGTATTCATATTTCTGTTTAAAACTACGTTATAATCAGGGCCCTCTTAAGTGCTGCAGAATATGAGAGGGCGGCTCAAGGTGGCTAGAACGCGGCAGACAAGACATTATATATATATATATATATATATATATATATATATATATATATATATATATATATATATATATATATATATATATATATATATATATATAGAAAGCGAGAGAAAACGAAAATATATATATATATATATATATATATATATATATATATATATAATTTTATATATGCTTTAGGTGAATTTTTTTTTGCCTAGGGCGGAATGAATGGTTAAGAGGGCCCTGGTTATAATGGACATCGTATGAATGAAGTAATATGTTATTTCTGTAGTAACATTAAAATATTTGAATATAATAACCTTAAAATAATATCTTCATCTTTGGAAAAAGAATTCAATATATATATATATATATATATATATATATATATATATATATATATATATAAATAAAATATATATATATATATATATATATATATATATATATATATATATATATATATATATATATATATATATATAGGGTATTTCAGATGACATTCCAGTGTTCAATAGTTCGTCTTTCTCTTTTGCGTTCATGTACGCATACTCCTCTTGCAGACATTACCTTATAAATATCTATGTGTTAGGGAGGAAAAATTGTCCACAGCATATGTTCTGTGTGTTGCAGAAGATATCTAAAGAGACAGTAGTTGGGTTAGCTGCCAACTACCACTTATCTCTTGCTAGGTATGCCTTTGCAGGCCTCGGACATGGTCGTGATCGACGTAAGTGACCATGTATCTTTCGGCGTATGAATCATTTGGGTACAGGGTACATGGAATGTCAGAGGAATAAATGTCGAGGAGAAGAGGAGAGAGGGGATGGATGTATTTAAAGGGTATATTTGATTTGTTCGCTGTGACTGAAACAAAGATGAAAGGTAACAGTGAAGATGAGTGATGTGTTGTGAAATGTGTGTGTGTGTGTGCTGCATGGAGTGTAAAGAAATGAGAGGGGGAGAGAAGGAGTTGCGATTTTGATGAGTGACATGTGGCACAGAGCTATGGTGAATTTTGTTTGTGTGAGTACTAGAATTCTAATGGTTAAATTTAAGTTTGAAAAGGTCAAGGTATGTGTGGTTGTAACATATGTTCCATCTTAGGGTGATGTTGAGGAGAATGCAACTTTCTGGGAAAATCTGAATGATTTTTTAGATGGGGTGAGTAAAAGCTTCAGAATGATTGTGTTGGGCGATCAAAATGGTTGAATAGGTAATCAGAAAAGGGATGGTATAACAGGTAAGTTTGGGGTGACGGAAAAAAATTAGAATGGTAGGAGGGTGATTGATTTCTGTGAGGAAAGAGGTATGCATATGTGGATCAAATTTTTACATTGAAACAAATGATTGAGAAAATGAGAGAGAAGAAGAATAAATTGTGTTTAGGTTTTAAGGATTTGCAACAGACATGTGACAGGATTAATAGGGAAGCTCTGTGGCAGGTGTTAGTGATATATGGTGTTGGTGGTAGGCTTCTGAATGGAATCAAAAGTATGTATGACGATAGTAAAGCGTGTATAAGAATAAATGGAGTAGAAATTGTTCGGTTTAATGTTAATAGCGGAAGGAGGAAGGGATGTGTTATGTCTCCTTGGTTATTTAATTTGTATATGGATGGGGTTATGATAGAATTAGAGGTGGGGTTGCAGGGGAAGGAGTTAGGATGATGGAGAATGGAAGAGAGTTGAGGGCGCCCTACTTACTATATGCTGGTGGATTTGGTTTTGTAGAATGTGGAATAGAGTTTGAGAAGATTGGTAGAGGGGTGTGAAAGTAAATGTAGATAAGACTAAGGTTATAGTAGTGAGTGAGGAAAGTCAGAGATGTGAAGTCATGTTGGATGGTGAGCAACTGGAACAAGTATTTGAGTTTAAATATATAGGATATATGTTGAATGAAAAGGGAACAGATGATGCATAATGTAGTAGGAAAGTTGTGGATGGTAGAAAGGTTGCTGGTGCAATTAATTCCTTGATGGATGTGAAGGGACTAAGTCTTGAGTGTGCTAGGGTCTTACATGAGGGTATGTTGTTACTGTGTTAATGTATAGTAGTAAAACAAACTATGGTCTGGAATAATAGGTATAGATCAAAGGCACAGCGTGTTCAGATGGACAATCTTAAGGGCGTGTTAGGTGTGAAAAGAATTGATAAAATGAGGAATGAACGTATCAGAGAGTTGTGTGGTGTAAAGGAACGGATAAATATGAGAATAAATGAAAGCACGCTGAGATGGTTTGGTCATATGGAAAGGATGGATGATGGTTGGTTGATTATGCGGTGTATAGTGGTGAGTGTGCTGGGAATCGACCGGCTGGGAGACCGAAGAAAAAGTGGATTGAGTCGTTAAAGAAATGTCTGATGGAAAAGAATGTTAGTTTGGCAGAGGCGAGAAGAATGGTGCATAATATATGTGAATAGCCAGGTTTTGTGAGAGGGTATGGTCGTGAGCTTTGCCCATTGGATGAACCCCACATTGATGAGACACCACAGTGAGGGTCCGTCGCAGTCTCGTGAAACCTCATTGTGGATTTTTCTGACTTTGACGAGTTCACCCTTTGGGGTGTATAAATGGGGGAGGGGCTTTCTTTTCGACTTGCGCCATGTTCTTCTACTCCTTTCCTGTTCCGGTGTATGCTACGCACCTCACCCACAATCTGGGGATAATAGGAACACAATAATAATAATAATAATAATAATAATAATAATAATAATAATAATAATAATAATAATAATAATAATAATAATAATAATAATAATAATAATAATAATAATAATAATAATAACATATCCAGAATGGCTTTGTAATTTGGGATTTTTGACAGAGTTTACGGAGACACTAAATTCACTGAATTTGAAATTACAGGGGAAAATTAACAATTGGTAACATGATGATTAGTGTTGCTGCTTTCAAGGATCAGGCAATGACCATGATCAGGGATTTGGAAAACAAGCAATTATATTATCAAACATTCAAAATCACCTACAAAAACATCCCACATTCATTTTCTAACTCAGAAAATTATAAGGTAATCTGTGCTAAGTTCCTTCATGACTTTGAAATCAGATTTAATGACTTCTCCAAATTCGAAGAGCTGATTCAGTTTGTCATTTGTCATTTGC
>JABUQX010137104.1:7500-11060 GCA_015478945.1 Trachelipus rathkii | reverse complement strand
GAAGACTAAGCCCCTCGTACTCCGACGGGACATTTTCTACTCCTAACAATCTTTTAATTTGATTACTGACGGTTTCTATAATTTATTACTGTAGAAGACACAAGAATGCTCCTTATTCTAATTACACTTTTCTGTAAGTTCTTCACACGCTCATTAACTTCTCCTCCTGGCAATTTTATTCTGTCACAGCGAACACCTATATGCAACAAAACTTTTTTTGCTTGTTAGTGTACTTGAGTTCGGCTCGACGGCCAATTCTCTGGACTAATAAATATTGGGAGCGCTTCTTCACATTCTTCTTCAAAAGTACCGTCTACAGGGCTACCCCTTTATAGTTCTTGTCAACCACCTCCAAACGTCAATGTAAATTTGGCACTTCTTCAGAAGGTTTAACTCCAAAAGTCAGCTTAGAAATTACTTTCAAAAAATCGTCCAGGAAATCTTCCAAAAATATGAAGATGCTACTACCACATTACGATCAGATCGGGTAGAAAAGTTAATTGATCTGTTGACATACAGAGATGTAATAGCCTTTAGAAGATGATGGAATCCCCATTTGTCGTTAACTAATTTCCAATACAAATTAATAGAACGCTCCAAAGGTACTTACGACCACAGTCACCGTCCCCATGAAATACTTGACCCCAGATAGACGATTGGGTCAAGTCCTCCCAACAAAAAGGGGTACATCCGTCCAATCAGTAGTCCCCATTCGAGCCCTCTGCTGCGTCATTCAAAGAGAAAACTCTCAACTCCAAAGAATTGTGGCCGATTTACAGCCACAGTACGCACATACAAGAGTGTTAGACCGCTTCCCCTGCCTTGTATTGCTGACATCTCTCCAATCTGGGAAATCCAAAATTTTCAGCGTCTCGATCTTTCGGATCGCCTTACAGTTGTCTGGAAATCGAGGGAAGAGACCACAACGATTAGCCTTCCGCACTCGCAGAGGTCAGTAGCACCTACAAGACTATTTGGTGTCCAACGAACCCCCAGTGTTCGCGAAGGCATGGAAATGGTGTTGTCTCATCTCCTAGGTGACGCATGAAGAGTCTTCTTGGACGATGTCTTTAAATACTTGGGGAAACATTAAAGGAACATTTCGGTAACTTAGAAAAGGTTTTCCATTGATTTAGAAAGATTCGGTCAAATCCCTGAAGGCCATATTTATGTATTTTGGAAGCAGTTTTGATTTCGGGGTTTTAAATTTCCCAAGCGGATCTACTACCCCATAAACTCCAGGACTGCTTCTACATTAAAGTTTCCGTAACGTAGCAGAAACGAGATTTGCTTGGTTTCTGACTTACTTTAATACTTGATGATCCTATCCGTCCTTGCACCATAACAGAATTACTACAAACTGCAAATCTTTTCTGGGGACGGCAGAACAAAAGATTATCCTTATCTTAAAAAGATAAGTTGTTACTCCATACAATTAAGATTCCTGATTACTAATACATTAAATGGGCAAGCACCTAACCTAGGGTCGGTGCTGTCTTATTCCAATTTGACGAGAATGGCAAAGAAAAGCATTATCCTTATCTCTAAAGAGCCACTAACAAATCCGAAAGTAACTATAAAACTATCGACAGGTCTTGGATAGTGTGTGCTTTTGCAAAAGTGCAAAAATACCGGTAGCGGTTATTCCGCTTACAATTATCAACGGATAACAACCATTGATTCACTATAGTCATAAACAACTTACAGAGATTTAAGAAAGATGGAAATAATTTACTTAAATTAATCAAAATTATTTAGCAAACAAGGCAACTTAATTTATTCCGGATATTAAGTAGAAATCCTCCATGCCTCCGTGTTCTTATTCTGTTGCACAAATACGAGTACTTCTTACTGGACTATCCTCTTGACCTAAGATAAATATTGTAAATGAGACAAAAGATGTAAACGCCTTAAACCTCTCATGAACTTTGCGAAACCATCATTGTATCATAACAACCACTTGAACAGAAACATCTTGTGACATTACCCCCATGTTCAATCGGATGACATTTTGCATTATCGCAACCAGTCGGGACGTTTCCTTATACAAGTACCAACACATTATCACTTCCGTCATCGACAGCTCCCATGCTGCTTAGCAGCGGACACTGCGGAACGCAGGAGAACCAATTTAGAATTCCGAGAACGTTACATTGTTCCCAATTTACATACATTACAAATGATATTTTACTACATGTCCTTCCTGCAAAAACATTAAAGGTAATACTCCCCCCATAAAAGCATACCCGCTCCCCTATGAACCTTTTTTCCAGAGTCCCAACTAGCATTTAGGACCCGTTTAACAGGCAAAACTTACACATGTAAATAATCTTGCATGAAGGACTCTCTTATAGGATTTGAATGTCCCCTAAACAAACTGTTACTCCAATGTCTAAATTCCCAAATTTTTTTTGTCCACAGGGATAATGTAAAAATTCTAAATTACAAAATTTCAACCCCTTCCCCAACAACACCCTATGGCGACCCTACATACAAAAACAAGACTTCCTCCAAAACAAATTCAACCAAATTACAATACCCCAACAACCAATACGAAACATACCACATACTATACACTCCCCAACACAAATATGACACGTATAACGTCAGTCAACACCAAAATACACCAATATCACACATACATTCCTTCCCTAAACCGACAAAATTTACAACAACGACAGTTATTCCCATGAAGAAACTGCATCAGCAGAACAAATTTCTCCAACACACTACAGAGACCTCCCTTGCTACAAAGACAACAAATACCACCGGAAGATCCCACTTCCGACAGATTCATTTGCTATAAGAATCAACTATGAAAACTTTGAGTATGCTTACACTTTACATACAATAAACATACACACAAAGACTTACACACACACATCACTTTAGGTTATAGTGAAAAAAATGAGAGTACGATATGTGATTAAAATAGAAGAAAGACTTAAATGGGACGTGTTATTTTATATTATTATTATTATTATTATTATTATTATATTATTACATTACATATACATATATATACATATATTATTATTATTACATATTACATAGATATATTATATATATTATTACATATATTATATATTATTATATATATACAGCATACTATTACATATTATTATATATATACATGCATATATTATATTATATATAAATATATTATATATTATTATATATAACTATATATTTATTATTATAGATATATATATATAAAGAGATAGTTACATATACATATATATATTATACATACAATATATACAATATATTCATATATGCAAAGAAGATATTATTATGTAATATATATGTTATTGTTATATTGTTATTATTATATATATATAAACATATATATTATGATTTATATATATATATATATGATATATTATTATATAGTATATGATATATATTTATATATATATTATTATATATATATATATATATATATATATATATATATATATATATATACATATATATAATTATAATATTATTAGACAAGAAGAATATATATATATTATATTACTTATTATATACATATATTTATTTAGAGAGTATATATA
>JABUQX010137104.1:0-5000 GCA_015478945.1 Trachelipus rathkii | reverse complement strand
CCACTCCATGCATTTATTTATTTATTTTGATTTCATTTTATTGCCCCTGGGCCCTTAGGTCCAATATGTCACTAGAAACCCAGCAAACTCACCTGGCAGAGCCATGGGTCTCTCAGAGAATAATTTGATAGTGTGTTCTTGTAGGGAGTTAGTGGGACAGTTTGGTTTCTATCAATCATCTTTGACATATTGAGTATGGAGTGCCTTCTCTTGGGTCGAAACTGTGTTTGTATTAATGAAGGTGATGCCCGAATCAGAATTCAAAAGAACATTTGCATTTTGTTTAGAAGATTTTCGGGATGCAGGGGAGTTTGGTGGTTTGGAGGGATATTTTTGAGAGGTATTGCTATGAAAATATATTTAACATATTTTGAGAGAGAGTGTTGTGTAGGATGGAGGACAGTTCTAAAAATTTTATGTGTAAAGGGCTGCGGATGATGTAGGAATTTTAAATCGTGATGTATAAGGCGTGTTCTTGTAGGTAGTTAAGATATAAGATAAGGGTCGTGAGAGTCTGGAATTTGAGTTTCTGTCATATCGAGAACTTAGATGGTAGAACATTGTTTCTTCATGGTGCTATGGCTTTTTAGGCAACCGGTGCATTGTACATAGGGTAGTTTACTTTTATTAGTAGAGGTGACAACAAGATCTGTCGGACCATAGACAAATATCGTAGTTCCGAGAACTGTTTTGAATGTGCATTGATAGTGTGTGGTTATTTATTGCTGAAATTGGGTTGCAGATGTTTAGGGACATTCATTTTTTTCGCCATACTCTACGATGCCTTGAAATGGTGTAAATTATTATTGGCGAGTGTATGTTTCTTTAGGTGTTTTGTTTACGGAATGATGGAGTTGTTTAGGTTTACGTGATCAAGGCAATACATGATTTCGCAGATGTTGGATGATGTAACCAAAGCTCTAGGAGATTTGTGCAAGTCTGTGTTGATTTGCGGCAGTGGATACGAGGCATCTGATAAGATTATAACTATATTTCGTGGTTGGGTTTTAATTGGGAGTTTGTGGAGTTGGTATATCGTTCAAAGAGGTTGAACAAGAATGGAGATAGGATGGTTGGCTCCTTGGGGGACTCCATTTTTTAGTTTTGCTGCTTTTGAGTTTTGATGTGCTTCTGTTTTTTGATACTTAGACATAAAAAGGGTCCAGATATAAAGAGTAATTTGTTGAAGCAAAGAGAATTAGATTTTTTTTTTGATAAGAATGTATCGAGGTGACAGTCAAAAAGCTTTAATAATGTGTTTTTATGATTATTGTTCTGTGGATTTAAACCGTTTAATGATATGTTTTGTGATACTCCGTCAGGTCTGAGGTGGAGTAAGACTTTTTAAAACCGTGTTGATGATTAGGGGAGTGGAGATAGTTTGATTTTTTCCATTAGCCTGTATAATGAGAAGAAAGTATTATGGGCGAAGAAGGTAGATTAAGATCTTTTTCTGTTTTAATTTGGGCATGATATTATTTTTTTTCCAGTGTAAGGAACATAGTTAAGAGTATCAGATCATTGAAAAATGTTTTGATGACTGATATAGCAGGTCTAAAGTGTTTATTGTGATGTTGTCCGGGCAGGTAGCAGGGAAGTTTAGTTTTAATAAGTCATTCTATTTCTTGTGTAGAAAATGGGGGTTAGGGTTGGTTTCATTATATTTTGTTTTAAGTTTATATTATTTTCCTAATTATTTGGGTAAGGAGTTTTGTTGGGTTATAATAGAATATGTTGTGTGAGATTATTGCAGTGCCATTTAAAAAGAGGGAGAATGTCTTCTCTCAACGCTTCTTTTGTGGGTGATCTAGAGTTGCACAGTAGTAGACGTTTTTAGTATTATTTTACCATGTTCTATATATATAAATATATATATATATGAAAAGAGCAAGGTATATGTTATATATATATATATATATATATATATATATATATATATATATAGTATATATATATATATATAGTATATATTTATATATATATATATATATAATATGGCTGTAAATAGAAAATAATTTTGATATGTAAAATTGTATTACTTAATATGCAACCTGCACGATCAATACTTTTCAAAATTTAAAATATACGAGTATGTATATATATATATATATATATATATATATATATATATATATATATATATATATATAGCAGAATATATATATATATATATATATATATAATATATATATATAGTATATATATATGTCTTTCGTGTCAGCTATGGTCCATTCTATACCTCCTTTAATTTTGATGAAAATTTAACAGGGTGTAAACATTGGTCCTATAAGAGTCCAGCGACGATTCAGTCCCATAATAGTTTGGGTCCCATTGCCAAAATATTTTGCCATGACAAAAACTAATAAATCGTCCAGTTTGTCACTTTGTTATTGATGACATAAGATAAATACACTGAAAAACCTTGGTTTTCTTCATTCTGTTTTGTATTATAATTTTGTCGTGATAAATTTCCTTTACACTTTAGGAGGTTGTAACTGGTGAACTTATTGCTTTGAGAGGCTGATTCTCTCTTCAGTTTATAGTCAATGGGCATGTCATAATGCATGCTCAAATGTCTTCCGAGTTATCTAACCCTAAAATTTACCCAAAACATTCGACACGCCAGAATTTTAATAAATTTTCAGAAGCCTGTACCTCGAAAGGGACATTCCCAATTTGATTTTCTTTGACATCACCAAAACGAACACGTCTTATTTAACTATAAAATTTTAGTGTCTTCCATTAAAGACGAATCAAAAGTAAAAAAAAAGGTTCGCTTCGTATGAGAGATGAGCGTATGAGCAAGTGTTTCTTTGGTTCATGGTGCCTTTGCCACTACAAACCTTTTTAATTTGTAAATCCACCACGAAAGAGTCTCGCCTGATATCCAGGCAAATCTATCCACAGGTTGGTCATCTTTACTGTAGGTTGCTAAGCCTTAATGTGGGTGTCTAACAGGATCCCAAGACTAGTTTGGAATCTTTACCAAGGATTATAAGCCCCAAGGCACTTGGGTTTATAGTTTCAAAGCCGTAAAGTTCTTGTTTTTTATGATTATTGTTGCTTCTTGTTAACTTGTATTGTAGACTCCAAGTTGTTGTTGGATCTGAAACAATAGCAACTATGTATTGCTTTGAAATCCAAAGAAAATGTCATGTCTTGTAGGCCAGTGAAATAAATGATTTGGAAATTTCATAAGTGTTCCAATCTACCCTTTACATCAGGAAATGTACTGAGTTGAACAAAAGATTGAAGGGTAGTTTTGACCCTCTTGTCAACTCTTGCTTAAAAAATTACTGTATCATTGAATACTTTTCTGATAAACACTTCTTTTTCATTAATTGATGTAAAATGATCGTTTATTCTTGTTCCTGAAACTTTTGAGCCAATCTTCTTAACCAGCTGTAACTTCTTCATTTTCCATTTTAAAGCGGAGATAAATCCAATCCTTGTAACATTCTTTTCAAAACATTCGAATAATTCAGAGGCTTAATACACTGAGACTATACTATGCGTTTGCCAAAAAAAAAATCACTCCTTACTGAACCCTAAATTACTTTCGAGGTGACAAAGATTCAAGAAATATTTAAAATACTTGTACTGTGATACTTTCCCATTAATAAAATAATGGATGTGAGGGATTTGGGTGAGGCTTCATTTAAAGCATTTCATTAGCCAAATCAAAAATGCATGCAATGCAAGTGCTTCCAACTTCAGATGTCTACTTTGATGTTTTGAAATATAGTGATGAGTAGAAAGTCATTTTCTGGCTTTTGGTATGTTATGTTCATTTAAAATAATATAAAAATTTCGACATAAATCGAAACTTCAAATATACAAAGACAAGACAATATATAAAATAATTTAGAAAGAGGAATTATCGAGAACTTTTTTATTTATTTTACCACATCAGTATGTCAATACAACAACTACAGCGATCTATATTTAGATCAATATTTTTAATACCAAACCGTTTTGCTGCTGTTCACAAGAAATTTTTACATTATTTTAAAGTTTCCCCTCGAACAGCAGAAAAACAGTTAGGTATACAAAACATTATTTAAATAAGAAATGTATATCCCGTCATACTGATGACTAAATTCATTAACTGATGTCATAATAAAAATTTTTCCCATTCTTTGGGTTAAAAATTAATAGAGGATTAAAATCCTTCTACACAATCGCCAAAAGCAGCAGACGTATAGTTTAGGTTTCCAGTTATTTAGGGAAGTTTTATTTTGCTTTCTATTGTTTTACGTTTTAAGTTTGATATTTTTTTAAAAGAACATAACATACTAAATAAGAGATACACAGGAAACAAAAAGTAGTCTGGAAAATTTCAAAAAAATATGCTTAAAATTAAAACCTACGATCTGAGCCACCAATATCCCAGGCAAAATCAAACCCTCTTCTTGAGCTTGTTTTCATCCTTAATGTGAGAAGAAGAAGGGGAGGAAAAAAGCTTTTTCTGGTGGAAATAGGATGTACTCTTCTCAGTGATGTTAAAGAAAATGAAATTGCAAGTCTTCCTTTTCAGATCTTGCCTATGAAAATTAGCGTAAATTGAAGTATCTAATTTTTGGATTGACTTTAAGGATAGATAGCTCAGAAAATATTCGATTAGGCAAGATAACATCTGCATAATATTTTCACACACCCATGGATTGAAAACTGAGGAAGGCTCACCCTTTCAAAGCCATTCGTTCAGCAGTTAGAGCCTCATAAAGTATGGGAAATTGGGTCGGACAAAATTTTGTGATATTTTCAGACCAACTTTAGAAAATAAATTTCATGATTTGTGCCACTCTCTCTTATTGTACACAACAACCAAGAAAACATCAAGTTTTATCATGTAGTTGTCTCTTAATGAAAAACAAGGTCATAAACGACGATTTATTAGTTTTTGGTCACCCCAAAAATAAGATCAACTAGCGCACGCGAAAGCGTTTACCGATATCGTAACTACAACACTTACTTCTGATAATCAACGAAGTACAACG
>JABUQX010137102.1:20000-41969 GCA_015478945.1 Trachelipus rathkii | reverse complement strand
CTATTGTACTTCGTTCAGTCAATTGAGTGTTTAGCCGTTTCGCATTTATCGTGAAACGCTTTCATACGTTTTCATTTTCCCTTCAATATATATTTATCTATATATATATATATATATATATATATATATATATATATATATATATATATATGCCCTGTTATGTTTATGACTCTGTCAGTTTTTATTTTTTTTTTTTTTTTTTTTTTAATTAAATATTGCTACTATATGATACTAACAATGAATTTCAGTGGTAACGGACATGATTCAAAAGTTCGAAATATTTTAAATAATTATTTAAAAATCACATTTATATCAATAAAATTTTAAAAAATGAAATATCTCGAAAAGTACGACACTTACAGAAAAACCAATTGCATATTTGAAATCAGCGTATAAAAATTATTATAAAAATGTAAAAAAAAAAAAAAAATATATATATATTTTTTCATAAATGAAATATCTCGAAAAGTACGACATACTTACAGAAAAACCAATTACATATTTGGAATCAGCGTGTAAAGCTTATTACAAAAATGTAAAAAGAAAATAATAAAAAAATATTAAAAAAAAAAAAATTAGGGGCTCGAGCCGACGGGGGACAGAGGGGGGGACGTTTTCCATACCCCGTAGGGGAGGGGCGGAGGAACCCCCGCGACACAGAAATACCAAAGAGCGGGGGTTCCGGAGACCCTCCCCGGAGGGGGGGAAATAGTCCTACCCTGTCGTTCCCCGGAAGGCCGAGAGACCCCGACCATCTTAGTAGTTTATTGAGTATTCCTTTAGTTAAAAAAAAAAATTTAAAACTGACGGAGTCGTAAAACGTAACTGGTCCTATATATTTTTGAATCATGTTTTTCACCCCTTAAATTGACTGTTAGGATCATATACTAGAAATATATAAAAAAAAAAAAAAAAAAAAAAATCAAAACTGGACGGAGTCGTAAAACATAACTTAGGTCATATATATATATATATATATATATATATATATATATATATATATATATATATATATATATACTATACTCTCATATTACTATATACTATATATATATATATATATATATATATATATATATATATATATATACTATATATATATATACTATATATATATATATAACTATAGGCCTATTTATGTTTGGAGCACCTCGTCAGTTTGTTCAGCATATTACTGGTATATGATGCTAACAATAATTTCAGGGGTGATGGACATGATTCAAAGTTCGAAATATTTTAAATAGTATTTAAAAATCACATTTATATCGAAAATTTTAAAATGGAATATAAGAAAGAAATTTACGTACTTACAAGAAAAACAGAAATTTACATATTTGAAATCAGCGTATAAAGCTTTTACAAAAATGTAAACAAAAAACAAAAAAATTTTTTTCATAAATGAAATATCTCGAAAATTACAACACTTACAGAAAAAACCAATTACATATTTGGAATCAGCGTATAAAGCTTATTACAAAAATGTAAAAAAAAAAATTAAAAAAATGAAAAAAAAAAAAAAAAAAAATTAGGGCTCGAGCCGACGGGGACAGAGGGGGACGTTTTCCATACCCGTAGGGAGGGGCGGAGGAACCCCGCGACACCCAAATACCAAAGGGGGCCGCCCCTCCCCGGAGGGGGGGAAATGGTCCTACCCTGTCGTTCGGCAGGCCGAGAGACCCCGACTCCTGCCATCTTTGCGGTTACCCTTGGGTATTCCTTTAGTTAAAAAAAAAAAAAAAATTAAAACTGACGGAGTCGTAAAACTTAACTGGTCCTACATATTTTTGAATCATGTCCGTCACCCCTTAAATTGACTGTTAGGGATCATATACTAGAAATATATAAAAAAAACAAAAAAAAATCAAAACTGACGGAGTCTTAAAACATAACAGGTCCTATATATATATATATATATATATATATATATATATATATATATTTTTATATATATATATATATATATATATATATATATATATATATATATATATATATATATATATATATATATATATATATATATATATATATATATATATATATATATATATATATATATATATATATATTATTGTGCTTATGATACTCATGATTTGCGTTCAACCTTCAAAAGTCTTCTAAAAACCAGTTTGCAAAATCGCATCAAAATAAAATATATAAGTGTGCCCTTAAGGCATTTTATATTTTTTTTATTCTAAATATAATTGTTCTCTAACAGACAATGCTTATCATTTAATACTTTTTTTTTAATAATAATATAAGAAATTCAACTTTTTATTTTACTTTTTTTAGCTTTTTTTTTTAAATTAAATAACTTTAAACTCGTTTTGCTAACCTAAGGCTACAAAAGCCTTGAGTCTCAAATGTTTCAATATTCTTTTTGTGAGTGGATGTGGGTATGTATGTATTTACAGGTGTGTATTTATTTACCTATCTATATGTATGTAAAAAACTATATGACGTATGGAATGCCATTATTATTATTCTCATTAATTTTTTTGTGAATTTCTAATGGAAAAATATTAAATGCTTGTGCCGAAGATGTCGTCAACTTTGTGCTCAAATTAGAAATTTGTTAATATACACCTGTTCGAAAGTGCTGCTGCGATCACACACACACACACAAACAAACACACATACACACACTCACAAACACACACACACACACACACACACACACACACACACACACACACATATATATATATATATATATATATATATATATATATATATATATATATATATAACTATATATATATATATATATATATATATATATATATATATATATATATTCTATATAGGCCAAACTAAAGAAGTTACCCGCATGATATCGAAAATTAAGATAGGTACAAGAAAACTGATAACATATATGGAATCAGCGTACGAAATTTGTTATGGAAAATGAAAAAATTTATTTTTTATTTTTATTTCTTCAAAACTACGATAGGTAGAAAACTAACATATATGGAATCAGCGTATAATTTTTTTTAGGGGCTCGAGCCGACGGTGGGACAGAGGGGGACGTTTTCCATACCCGTAGGAGGGGCGGAGGAACCCCCGCGACACCCAAATACCAGGCGGGGGTTCCGGGGCCACTCCCAAGGGAAATAGTCTACCCCATCGTCCCAGAACCGAAGAGTTCAACTCTTGGGATTTGCCTGGGGTATTCTTTTAGTTAAAAAAATATATTTTCATACATATTTCATACGCTGATTCTAAATATGTTATTTATTAGTTTTGTTGTACTATCGTAGTTTGGAGATAAAAAAATACACATTTTTTCATTTCCATACAATTTCATACGTTGATTCCATATATGTTATCAGAGTTTTTTTGTACCTATCTTAGTTTTCGAGATATCATGCAGGTAACTTCTTTAGTTTCACCTATATATATATATATATATATATATATATATATATATATATATATATATATATATATATATATATATATATATATATATATATATATATATATATATATTCTCCCTTCTATATATAACAACATATATATATATATATATATATAGTAGTATTATATGGTGTTGGTGGTAGGCTTCGGAATGGAATTATGTATCATGATAGTGAAGCGTGTGTAAGAATAAATGAATTCAATGGTGATTGGGTTAGGATTAACAGCGGAGAGTAACAGGGGTGTGTTATGTCTCTATGGTTATTCAATTTGTATATGGATGGGGTTATGAAAGAATTCGAGGTGGGGATGGCAGGAAATGGTGTTAGAATGGTGGAGAATGGAGATGAGTGGAGGGTGCCCTACCTATTATATGCGGATGATTTGGTTCTGTGTGAATCTGAAGAGAGTTTGAGAGGATTGGTAGAAGGTGGCAGGGTGTGTAAAAGGAGGGCTTGAAAGTAAACGTAGAAAAGGTAAGGATATAGTTAAGAGTGACGACACTCCTCAGTGTGAAACTATGTTAGATGGTGAGCAAAAGCTGGAACAAGTGTCTGAGTTTAAATATTTAGGGTATATGTTGGATGAGAAGGGAACGGACGATGCAGAGAGTAGTATAGGAGGGGAAACTGACGGCCAGACTGACGTCCGTTAAATTTGGCAACCTAATCCGTTAAATTTGGCAACCTAATCCGCTAATTTTGAGCTTTTTTGGTACTTTTTTACTAATTTTAGCCATTTTTTTACTAATTTGGCTACTTTTTTAACGTTTTGAAACGGAAAAGTAACGGAAGCCAGATTTTTCGTTAAATCTGGCGCCCTAATCCGTTAAATTTGACCTTTTTCACCCCATCCAAGGACTTTGACCTTGACCTTTTTTTGGCCTTGATTTTTAGCTACTTTTTAGCGTTTTGTCCATAATTCAGGTCAAGATCCCCAACTCCGGAGGATTTTGGGGATTTTTCCCATTGACAGCCCTGCACGTCGAAGGCAAAGACTTGAAAATTATTTTGGAAGGTTTTGGAAATTCCAGTCATGTCGGCATCTGACTTGGAAATTTCCATCATTTCATTAGATTTTGACGTTTGATACGTCAAAGTTAGGGTTTTTAAGGTCGGTGAGACCGAATTTAAGGTCTGGAAGACCGACTTCCGAGGTTCTGAGCCTGAACTCAAGGATTTTAGCCCCAGAAGGGGGGCTGAGCCCCTCAAAGGGGGCTTTTGGTTCCTAGAAGGTTTTAAATGATCGCAGAAGACTGAAACTTGGAGGTGGGTAGAGGCCAGAGTCGGAGAAGACGGGTTGGAGTCTGGTTCAGTTCAGTACGGAGTCAGTTGAAAAAGAAAGAAATGCATGGAATGCAAAACAGAGGAAGAAGAAGAAGAAAGGAGGAATGAGGAAGGAGGAAGGAAGAAGAATGAGGAAGGAGGAGTAGGAGAAGGATTCAGAGTTGGTACTGACACCGGTGTTGGAGCCGGTGCGGTGCCTAGTTAGTAAACATTCGTTTAATAATACAAGATCATTACTGTTCACATAACTGATTCTGTTCTAACATGTACATATCGTCAATTGCATTGCATCTTACATTTATTGCATTACATTTATACTTTGTGTTTAATTTTTTTTAATTTTATTTTTCATTTTTATTTTTTATTTTTATTTATTTTTTTTTCTAACTTTATTTTTTTTTAAGTTTTTATTTTGCATTTATACTTTGTGTTTTTTTTTTTTTTTTTTTTAATTTTTTAATTTTTTTTATTTTTACGAGTGAGCTTTTTTTTTCAACTTAATTTTTTTCAAAAATTTATTATTTTTTATTTTTTTTTTTTAAACTTTTTGTTTTTACTAAAATCTTTTATACTTTTCATGTTTATAACGTAAAAATTTACGTTTTTACATACCCTAAATCAGTAAATCAGTAAATCAAACCACCCACCCCACCTTCCACCATTCTGTGATGTATATTGATCTATTGATCTATTGATTCAAGTCACATTTCGAGTATCCTTTTTGGATAAACATAACATAAAATCAAGTTCTTTATACACTGATCAACGAATATATGCTAACGTAACAAAGTTTTCACACTAATAAAGCAAACATAGCATCATCTGAACTAAAAATATAATGTACAACGACAAGCCTAAAGCACCTTAAACACGAATAAACTGATAACATTAACAAAGTTCCACACTTAACAACAGTAAAGTAACTAACACAGCATACAAAAACGTAACCTATTCACACTTTTTCAAACATATCATTAACATATCAATGTTAATTTCACATTAACATGGTAATATTTAACAAAGATTTATCATATCCTAACCTAACTTGTGTAATGAACTAAGAATAAATGACACACACACACACACACACACACACACACACACACACACACACACACACACACACACACACACACACACACAACACGAAACATAAAAATAAATATATAAGTGTTAATAAAAATAACTTTATTATTTACATTTTATTATTCAGAATATTTGTACATGGAAAAACATTAAACATTATACATTAGACATAGATAAATATTTATAATATATTAAATGGAAATTAATGTACCCTTATAACCATATGATGCAGTGCGACATGAATTTTTAATAAAGAATCGCTTATCGGATGTGTGCTGGACCATTTTAGTACCATCAACAATACTAACACCTCCATATTTCCCAGGCTGAAAAGTTATATTAGGCACACTGTAACACAACCCTCCTCTGTTACTCCCGTGTAAATTAGCATGAGGATTCTGTGACTCGTCTATTCGTGCAGCTTTTTTATGAGGTAGGTCATCGTCTCGTACATCATCTTTATCAACATTATCAAATTGTATTTCATTCATTGCCTTCACTGTAACATCTTGGTTTTTGATATCATTGTACAATGACTCATCGTGAGCTATACTATTTTCAGAGCAACGATCATACGTTAACTTTAACAATTTTTCAAAATTAATAGTATCCTTTGTATCTTTATTGATTGTAAGACCTTTGGCTTTTACAATATATTTTATATTCCCATCTGCAGTTCTTATTCTAACAGCATAAGACTTAGGTCCAGTACACACAAAGGAATCGGCGTACGACCCAGAACCGTATTCTGCTATTTCATCTGTTAGTTCACCTAAAAAGTTTCCTGTTTCAATAACTTCATCGTTTTCTCCAGCAACAAAAATACAAGAGTCTGTATCGCAGTACAATGCCCTTTGTTTGACTTTGTTAAGGAGCTCGTATAATTTTATACGTGCATATGCAGTCGTAAACGAAGCGATAGGAATATTTGTAGCAGTTGACATGCGTTCGGCTAGTGCATTTTTGACAACTGTTACAACATATTTACAACCTATTGGAATAACGCTAGTGACTTCATTGTCACATTGATTGATTAGTTCCCATACTTGTTTATCACTAGTACATACTACATCTCCTCTTGTAGGCGTATTTTGAGCAAATTTTCCCCAAAGAGAATTGAGACATAATTTTGCAATGAACCGCATCCCAGGGTTTTTCTTGATATTGTTAATATCAAGTTCGACACCTTCCTTTTCTCTGAAAAGACGGACAAACTCTTTAAGTTTTTCCTCGAAATCAGGATCGTCTTCGTGAATATTATTTGGTGGTCCTGAAGCCTCTGTCTTTATTTTTAAGAAGTGGTTCACATATCCTTCAAATAAAAACTCCTTCTCTTTAAACGACCAAACTTCAAATATTTTAATTATTTTATCCCATCTCTAATGCTAACTGAATTTCAGGTGTTGTGTATACACCTTCAATAGCACGTTCATTCTTATCATGATTGCATTTCGCACAATTTTCTTCAACACATTTTACACAGAGTGGAAATATTAATTTATTTTTGGCTCGTTTAGCGAGGACGGGGATGTATAAGTCTTGAGGAGGAAGAATCTTAACGTAAGCTGCACCAAAATATTTATCATTGATACCATTCTTAAATGATTCAATGTCTGGTACTTTATCACCTATTAGTTTTTCAGGCGGGCCACAAGGGTATTTCATTCGTTTCTGAACATAAGGGTAAAGCGATGTATAGTCTAAATACATGATCTTCTGTCCTTTAGTTGGTGGGTAGTAATGTACGAATGGTTCAGTGCGGCCTCCAAACAATGAATTGTCTATTATGAGTCTGTTGTTAACAACATCATTACTAAGACGTTGAATATAATCGCTAATGCTTATGTTTTCATCGGTATGATCAGGATCTTGAATGAATTGGGTCTTTTGTACCTTCCATTCACATTCCCACACACGTACTACATTAAACCCGGCTTCTTTATACCTATCTTCTTGTTTCATGGTGAGATTGTAACGGTCAACAGCCGATACGTTATGTAGCATCCCTTTTCCTTTATTACAGTCTTTATGTCCATGCCATGCACAACCATGGTATAGGAAAGCAGTTTTCACTCCTTTTACATAACCAAACCCATCAGGGTAAAGCCATTTGTTCTTAATTTTAAACCCTTTCTCTCCACCGTTGCGAGCGTGCCTTATGTCTATATTGTTCAATTTTTCCTGATACATAAGCCAGCGAATTGCTTCATAGGTGAAAGGTTTAGGGTTCTCTCGACCTAGAATAGTGATTTTTTCATCAGGCATAAACACATTTTTATAAAGTGTAAAGCATAAAGATGCAATTGTTGTGTTGTTATCTAGACAATCTATATCAAATTCTTTAATGAAACTACCCCTGAACTTCTCAAAACATTTTCTTAGTATATTAACATCTTGGGCACAGTACTTTTCACATTCTTCATAAATATTGTATTCTTTACCTATAAACTTATTATAGTACTCTTCAAATTCTTGTCTTTCATTTGTTGACATTTTATCTACTTCGAAGAATTTCTTATCAGGAATAGGCCCTTTATAATTCAATGTATCTTCATTTAAAAATGTATAGGGAAAGAAACCTTTGGAATTGTCTTTTTCACTGACACCCATGCATTTAGGCAAGCTTTTCAATGCACATGGTGTGAAAAGCAATGTATCCCTGAAGACTATATTTCCATTCGATCCCATTGAAATGATTTTATTGCCTCTTTTTATAGGACTTCTGCTGATAGAATCTGAACTTGGGTGTGTCAGTAATGATGCATATACGAACTGATGATCAAATTTTCCACCATTATGTGCAGCAACAATCACTTTTGACTCATGATTTTCTGAAAACTCCATCAGAAAGTCTATAAATTGATTTACAGGCGTTTTTTCGGTCTCTAATTTAAATGTTCTTGTTCTTGGACCACAATGTAAACATACTTGTTCACCTTCCTTATCTGTGCACATTTCGCATATCATCTGGCTTACCAGTAAATAAGGACGCAATTCTATTATTCTTCTTCCTTTATCATCATATCCTTTATCTTCCTGGTATGTCTCGATATCATAGTAACATGTATAAACCACCGGATCAGTATCTTTCTTCTTTTCTTATTTTTCTTTTTCATGTAGCATATATGATATTCGTCTTCTTTAGGCTCGTATAATGTACTGCATGTTTTGCAATAAGCTTTTGTGCAATCGTGTTTGAAACTACCTTTACGATCAGCCTTTATTTGCTCAAGACAGAGTGTACAAATCTTTATTTTCTTGCACGTGTTATTATCCTGATGTTTTTTAAAACAGAATGCATTATAAAATTCACGATTACATTCACGACATTCATGGAATATACCATCGTGATCAAATGAACCTTGACACTTATCGTATAGACACTGTCTACATCCATAATGTTCACAGTCTAATTTATGTGCGATATTATTACTGTTGAAAGTGTAACAATATGTGCAAAAGATACCATTCATATATGCATTCTTTTTCTTGGTATTCTCAAAACATAACTTTAACTTATCTTCTGTTATAGCATAATAATGATTTACTCCGTCATGGCCTATAATGTATAAAGGGTCATTTCTGTTCTCGTTAGATGGATTATAAAGTATTTTTACTCCATTACCTTCAGGACCAAATACAACTATACGGCATTTTTCGATATTCTCGATTTTTTCAAAATCAGTTACTATGAAAGAATCTGTATATTCCATACCACATTTTTTAGCTAATGCTTCTGCCTCATTCTCAATTGTGTACGAATGAATATTTTTGGGCTCTATACATTCTCTCGTTATTTTTAAACAGAACAACAGCTTTGAAAGCACAACCTACAGCTCCTTTCTCTAGATGAACTTTACTAATGTAACGATGTTTGAAACTAAGATTTTGTGGCTCGAATGCATCAGTTTTACAGTCATCGCCTTTGCCTTTAGCTATCATGAACACGGTAGCTACTACTTTGAATTTGGTAAAGGATGCCTTGTCACCGGACTGGAATGACCCTTCCAAACGTCTCATCATCTCTTTCACCCCAATATTGTCCAGTATATCCCTGTAACTGATGTTTACATAGTATTTCCGGTCAGGTGACTGATCATCGCCAAAAGTGAAATTGATACCCACCCTCATACGTAACCTATCGTAATCCAAGTCTTGTAATACAGCATCAACGACTTCACTAACGACCATTTCAAACGATGCTTCAAGATCTCTTGGACCATGGAAAAAGTTTTCATCAATAACCTTCACTTCGTATGTATGACGTTCCATTGTCTTTTTAAGTTTCTCTACAGAGATATGCGTTATGTCTGTTATATTGGTCTTTCTCTTCTTATTAGAGGGGTTCATTCTCGAAGGGTTAGCCTGGAATAAATAGTCATTATTATTATTTATGATATATTAGACAATTAAAATCAAGTTTTCAAAAAATAGGGCACTATACCAATAATATATTAGTTTAACATAGTATTTCTCATTCCATATATTAAATATATTTATCTACACAGCAATAACAACAACATACCATTTTAAACGGTGTGTTGATAACGATACGATGAACGCTTTTTACTCAAATGTATGGATGTATATTCAACACGTTTCTGGAAAAGAATAATTTTTTTTTTTTAGACATATGTATAAATCATTTTCCCACTATTCTTAATTGATAATGTATTTAATTACTTTACGTGTCATTAATTATTGATTAGATGTGTCACAATGTTATTTTTAAATGAGAATATATATATATATATATATATATATATATATATATATATATATATATATATATATATATATATATATATATATATATATATATATATATATAAAAAAAATGCTAGTTCGTTAACTGCTATATATATATATTAAATAATAAAAGCTTACCTAGCTGAATGAGTATTGATTTGAAAAAATCCTCATGTGTAGTTATAAAAACTCGGATGATGATACAACAGGATCCAACGAATGTGTCTTAAAGTGTTGATCGTAAGAACTCTTGATTAAGAATGCTCTATCGAGTAGCTCGCTGATTTATATATAACACAGCTCCCCAAATCTATACAGAGTTGCCAATTCACCTCTGTATGATACGCAGTTGCCAGATTTACCAGTTTGTTTAATAAATATAATAAGTATTGCATCACTTTATGCAAGTGGATATAGCGTCAAATCATTTTCAAGTTTTGCATTGATATTTTTGAAAAGGGGGTACGGAGCTTAAAATAATAATAATAATAATAATAATAATAATAATAATAATAATAATAATAATAATAATAATAATAATAATAATAATAATAATAATAATAATAATAATAATAATAATAATGATAATAATAATAATAATAATAATAATAATAATAATAATAATAATAATAATAATCATTTTACCCTTCTCATGTGTCAAAAGATATTGGGAACAAAGTAATAAATCTCGTTACCCTTCTCATGTGTCAAAAGATATTAAGATTAATGAGTCATTCCTCGAATTTCATTGGCTGACCGTGACGGCATAGCAAATACAATTCTCTGGTTGGTTACCCTTGAGCGTACTAAAATTGCGTAATGTTTAGGTGTAGGGTAGAGAGCAAATTACCTACCAATGCTTTAGTTGTGGACCTGCAGGCAAAGTGATCGCACGCGTTATTGGTGCTGTGAGATCTATGTGAAATAATAATAATAATAATAATAATAATAATAATAATAATAATAAGTTGTTGTTGTTGAAATGTTACGTTTGTTGTTGCTGTTGTTGTTGTTGTTGTTGATGTTGTTGTTGAAATGCTGCGTTTGTTGTTTGTTGTTGTTGTTGCTGTTAAATATATCACACGTTCCAAAGTTAAATAAAAAATATACAACACTTTTCAAACATATCTACAAAGTAGCCAATGTTAATTTAGCCCTTTGCTCCTAGAAGGTTTTAATAATCGATAGATCATTTTGATGGTTTCAATCGATTTATCGATGTTTTTACCCCTATATCGATTTAAATCACGATGTTTCTACGTGCTCTGGTTGACTGAAAAATATATCGAAAGAAAATTATTAATAACATTCATTCGATTATATTTTTTCAGTCAACTCAGACACGTCACAGAAAGACATTCGCTATCCTTAGAAATTGCTATCGATAGAAGGTGAAACTAAACAAAGCCGACTAAAGCGCTACAGAGCAAAGGCAAGTCAGCGTGCACAAGAAGATATGAACTGGCACAACGAACGATAATCTATTGCTTTGCTGGCTGGCTAACAGCTGGCTGCTGGCTGCTGTGCTGGCTGGCAACAAACGCAACATTTCAGCAACAGCATCAGCAACAACAACAACAACAGCAACAACAATGCATAACATTTCAGCAGCAGCTTAACATTGTTATTATTATTGTATTATTATTATTATTATTATTATTATTAATACATATCTTTGTAATATTATTAGTGATATTGTATTATTATTATTTCACATAGATCTCACAGCACCAATAACGCGTGCGATCACTTTGCCTGCAGGTCCACAACTAAAGCATTGGTAGGTAATTTGCTCTCTACCCTACACCTAAACATTACGCAATTTTAGTACGCTCAAGGGTAACCAACCAGAGAATTGTATTTGCTATGCCGTCACGGTCAGCCAATGAAATTCGAGGAATGACTCATTAATCTTAATATCTTTTGACACATGAGAAGGGTAAATAGATTTATTACTTTGTTCCCAATAACTTTTGACACATGAGAAGGGTAATGAGATTTATTACTTTTGTCCTTACTTAACATATGTTTTTATCTTAAACAGTAGTTTTATTATTATTATTATTATTATTAGTAGTAATATTAGATATTATTATTATTATTATTGTGTGTGTGTGTGTGTGTGTGTGTATTATCTTAATTATTATTATTATTATTATTATTATTATTATTATTTTAAGCTCCGTACCCCCTTTTCAAAAATATCAATGCAAAACTTGAAAATGATTTGACGCTATATCCACTTGCATAAAGTGATGCAATACTTATTATATTTATTAAACAAACTGGTAAATCTGGCAACTGCGTATCATACAGAGGTGAATTGGCAACACTGTATAGATTTGGGGAGCTGTGTTATATATAAATCAGCGAGCTACTCGATAGAGCATTCTTAATCAAGAGTTCTTACGATCAACACTTTAAGACACATTCGTTGGATCCTGTTGTATCATCATCCGAGTTTTTATAACTACACATGAGGATTTTTTCAAATCAATACTCATTCAGCTAGGTAAGCTTTTTATTATTTAATATATATATATATATATATATATATATATATATATATATATATATATATATATATATATATATATATATATATATATATTTTTATATTATATATATATATATATATATATATATATATATATATATATATATATATATATATATATATATTTATATATATAAAAAATATTTATATATATATAAATATATATATATATATATACTATATATATATATAAAAAAAAATAAATATTTAAAAAAAAAAAAAAAAAAAAAAAAATATAATCAATAATTAATGACACGTAAAGTAATTAAATACATTATCAATTAAGAATAGTGGGAAAATGATTTATACATATGTCTAAAAAATTATTCTTTTCCAGAAACGTGTTGAATATACATCCATACATTTGAGTAAAAAGCGTTCATCGTATCGTTATCAACACACCGTTTAAAATGGTATGTTGTTGTTATTGCTGTGTAGATAAATATATTTAATATATGGAATGAGAAATACTATGTTAAACTAATATATTATTGGTATAGTGCCCTATTTTTTGAAAACTTGATTTTAATTGTCTAATGTATCATAAATAATAATAATGACTATTTATTCCAGGCTAGCCCTTCGAGAATGAATCCCTCTAATAAGAAGAGAAAGACCAATATAACAGACATAACGCACATCTCTGTAGAGAAACTTAAAAAGACAATGGAACGTCATACATACGAAGTAAAGGTTATTGATGAAAACTTTTTCCATGGACCAAGAGATCTTGAAGCATCGTTTGAAATGGTCGTTAGTGAAGTCATTGATGCTATATTACAAGACTTGGACTACGATAGATTACGTATGAGGGTGGGTATCAATTTCACTTTTGGCGATGATCAGTCACCTGACCGGAAATACTACGTAAATATCAGTTACAGGGATATACTGGACAATATTGGGGTGAAAGAGATGATGAGACGTTTGGAAGGGTCATTCCAGTCCGGTGACAAGGCATCCTTTACCAAATTCAAAGTAGTAGCTACCGTGTTCATGATAGCTAAAGGCAAAGGCGATGACTGTAAAACCGATGCATTCGAGCCACAAAATCTTAGTTTCAAACATCGTTACATTAGTAAAGTTCATCTAGAGAAAGGTGCTGTAGGTTGTGCTTTCAAAGCTGTTGTGCTGTTTAGGAAAATAACGAGAGAATGTATAGAGCCCAAAAATATTCATTCGTACACAATTGAGAATGAGGCAGAAGCATTAGCTAAAAAATGTGGTATGGAATATACAGATTCTTTCATAGTAACTGATTTTGAAAAAATCGAGAATATCGAAAAATGCCGTATAGTCGTATTCGGTCCTGAAGGTAATGGAGTAAAAATACTTTATAATCCATCTAACGAGAACAGAAATGATCCTTTATACATTATAGGCCACGACGGAGTAAATCATTATTATGCTATAACAGAAGATAAGTTAAAGTTATGTTTTGAGAATACCAAGAAAAAGAATGCATATATGAATGGTATCTTTTGCACATATTGTTACACTTTCAACAGTAATAATATAGCACATAAATTAGACTGTGAACATTATGGATGTAGACAGTGTCTATACGATAAGTGTCAAGGTTCATTTGATCACGATGGTATATTCCATGAATGTCGTGAATGTAATCGTGAATTTTATAATGCATTCTGTTTTAAAAAACATCAGGATAATAACACGTGCAAGAAAATAAAGATTTGTACACTCTGTCTTGAGCAAATAAAGGCTGATCGTAAAGGTAGTTTCAAACACGATTGCACAAAAGCTTATTGCAAAACATGCAGTACATTATACGAGCCTAAAGAAGACGAATATCATATATGCTACATGAAAAAGAAAATTAAGAAGAAGAAAGATACGGATCCGGTGGTTTATACATGTTACTATGATATCGAGACATACCAGGAAGATAAAGGATATGATGATAAAGGAAGAAGAATAATAGAATTGCGTCCTTATTTATTGGTATGCCAGATGATATGCGAAATGTGCACAGATAAGGAAGGTGAACAAGTATGTTTACATTGTGGTCCAAGAACAAGAACATTTAAATTAGAGACCGAAAAAACGCCTGTAAATCAATTTATAGACTTCCTGATGGATTTTTCAGAGAAAAATCATGAGTCAAAAGTGATTGTTGCTGCACATAATGGTGGAAAATTTGATCATCAGTTCGTATATGCATCATTACTGACACACCCAAGTTCTATCAGCAGCAGTCCTATAAAAAGAGGCAATAAAATCATTTCAATGGGATCGAATGGAAATATAGTCTTCAGGGATACATTGCTTTTCACACCATGTGCATTGAAAAGCATGCCTAAATGCATGGGTGTCAGTGAAAAAGACAATTCCAAAGGTTTCTTTCCCTATACATTTTTAAATGAAGATACATTGAATTATAAAGGACCTATTCCTGATAAGAAATTCTTCGAAGTAGATAAAATGTCAACAAATGAAAGACAAGAATTTGAAGAGTACTATAATAAGTTTATAGGTAAAGAATACAATATTTATGAAGAATGTGAAAAGTACTGTGCCCAAGATGTTAATATACTAAGAAAATGTTTTGAGAAGTTTAGAGGTAGTTTCATTAAAGAATTTGATATAGATTGTCTAGATAACAACACAACAATTGCATCTTTATGCTTTACACTTTATAAAAATGTGTTTATGCCTGATGAAAAAATTACTATTCTAGGTCGAGAGAACCCTAAACCTTTCACCTATGAAGCAATTCGCTGGCTTATGTATCAGGAAAAATTGAACAATATAAACATAAGGCACGCTCGCAACGGTGGAGAGAAAGGGTTCAAAATTAAGAACAAGTGGCTTTACCCTGACGGGTTCGGATATGTGAACGGTATGAAAACGGCATTTTTATACCATGGTTGTGCATGGCATGGACATAAAGGCTGTAATAAAGGAAAAGGTACGCTGCATAGCGTATCGGCTGTTGACCGCTACAATCTCACCATGAAACAAGAAGATAGGTATAAAGAAGCCGGATTTAATGTAGTACGTGTGTGGGAATGTGAATGGAAGGTACAAAAGACCCAATTCATTCAAGATCCTGATCATACCGATGAAAACATAAGCATTAGCGATTATATTCAACGTCTTAGCAATGATGTTGTTAACAACAGACTCATAATAGACAATTCATTGTTTGGAGGCCGCACTGAACCATTCGTACATTACTACCCACCAACTAAAGGACAGAAGATCATGTATTTAGACTATACATCGCTTTACCCTTATGTTCAGAAACGAATGAAATACCCTTGTGGCCCGCCTGAAAAACTAATAGGTGATAAAGTACCAGACATTGAATCATTTAAGAATGGTATCAATGATAAATATTTTGGCGCAGCTTACATTAAGATTCTTCCTCCTCAAGACTTATACATCCCCGTCCTCGCTAAACGAGCCAAAAATAAATTAATATTTCCACTCTGTGTAAAATGTGTTGAAGAAAATTGTGCGAAATGCAATCATGATAAGAATGAACGTGCTATTGAAGGTGTATACACAACACCTGAAATTCAGTTAGCAATAGAGATGGGATACGAAATAATTAAAATATTTGAAGTTTGGTCGTTTAAAGAGAAGGAGTTTTTATTTGAAGGATATGTGAACCACTTCTTAAAAATAAAGACAGAGGCTTCAGGACCACCAAATAATATTCACGAAGACGATCCTGATTTCGAGGAAAAACTTAAAGAGTTTGTCCGTCTTTTCAAAGAAAAGGAAGGTGTCGAACTTGATATTAACAATATCAAGAAAAACCCTGGGATGCGGTTCATTGCAAAATTATGTCTCAATTCTCTTTGGGGAAAATTTGCACAAAATACGCCTACAAGAGGAGATGTAGTATGTACTAGTGATAAACAAGTATGGGAACTAATCAATCAATGTGACAATGAAGTCACTAGCGTTATTCCAATAGGCTGTAAATATGTTGTAACAGTTGTCAAAAATGCACTAGCCGAACGCATGTCAACTGCTACAAATATTCCTATCGCTTCGTTTACGACTGCATATGCACGTATAAAATTATACGAGTTACTTAACAAAGTCAAACAAAGGGCATTGTACTGCGATACAGACTCTTGTATTTTTGTCGCTGGAGAAAACGATGAAGTTATTGAAACAGGAAACTTTTTAGGTGAACTAACAGATGAAATAGCAGATTATGGTTCGGGGGCAGACGGTGATTCCTTAGTGTGTACTGGACCTAAATCTTATGCTGTTAGAATAAGAACTGCAGATGGAAATATAAAATATATTGTAAAAGCCAAAGGTCTTACAATCAATAAAGATACAAAGGATACTATTAATTTTGAAAAATTGTTAAAGTTAACGTATGATCGTTGCTCTGAAAATAGTATAGCTCACGATGAGTCATTGTACAATGATATCAAAAACCAAGATGTTACAGTGAAGGCAATGAATGAAATACAATTTGATAATGTTGATAAAGATGATGTACGAGACGATGACCTACCTCATAAAAAAGCTGCACGAATAGACGAGTCACAGAATCCTCATGCTAATTTACACGGGAGTAACAGAGGAGGGTTGTGTTACAGTGTGCCTAATATAACTTTTCAGCCTGGGAAATATGGAGGTGTTAGTATTGTTGATGGTACTAAAATGGTCCAGCACACATCCGATAAGCGATTCTTTATTAAAAATTCATGTCGCACTGCATCATATGGTTATAAGGGTACATTAATTTCCATTTAATATATTATAAATATTTATCTATGTCTAATGTATAATGTTTAATGTTTTTATATACAAATATTTGAATAATAAAATGTAAATAATAAAGTTATTTTTATTAACCCTTACATAAAAATCATTTTCATGTTTCGTGTTGACACTTTCTGAAAGTGTGTGTGTTGTGTGTGTGTGTTGTGTGTGTGGTGTGTGTGTGTGTGTGTGGTTCATTATATTCTTAGGTTCATTACACAAGTTAGGTTAGGATATGATAAATCTGTTGTTAAATATTACCATGTTAATGTGAAATTAACATTTATATGTTAAAGATATGTATTGAAAAAGTGGTGAATAGGTGACGTTTTTGTATGCTGTGTTAGTTACTTTACTGTTGCTTAAGTGTGGAACTTTGTTAATGTTATCAGTTTATCCTTTTATAGGGTGCTTTTGGCTTTTGGTTGTACATTATATTATGAATTTTAAGATGATGCTATGTTTGCTTTATTAGTGTGAAAACTTGTTACGTTATTCACATATTCGTGGATCAGTTGGATAAAGAACTGATGGGAACTTATGCTAATATGAAAGTTGATACTCAGCCCGTGGAGTTTAAACAAGAGATCAATAGATCAATATAGGTCACAGAATGGTGGAAGGTGGGGTGGGTGGTTTGATTACTGATTTACTGATTAGGGTATGTAAAACGTAAATTTTTACGCTAAATGATGAAAAAGTAATAAAAAAATTTTAAAAAAACAAAAAAGTTTTAAAGAATTAAAAAAAAAAGTAAAACTTATATAAAAAAAAATTAAAACACAAAGTATAAATGTAAAATAAAACTTTAAAAAAATAAAGATAGAAAAAAAAAAAAAAAAAAAAAAAAAAAAAAAAAAAAAAAAAAAAAAAAAAAAAAACATAAGATTAAAAATAAAAAATAAAACTTATAAAAAAAAAAAAGTTAGAAAAATAAATTTAAATAAAAATTAAAAAAATAAAAATGAAAAAATAAAATTAAAAAAAAATTAAACACAAAGTATAAATGTAAAATAAAAACATATAAAAAAAAAAATTAAAAAAAAGTATAAAATCTAAAATAAAAAATTATAAAAAAAAGAAAAAAAAAAAGAAACAATATATATGCATGTTTCAGTTTAAGGAAAAAAAAAATTAAATTAGTTAAGGGTTTAAAAAAAAGAAAATGAGATTTTGAAAATATAAATGTCAGTCTTCAACATTTAGAAAACGGTTATCTTTTGCAAGATGCAATGCAATTGACGATATGTACATGATAGAACAGAATCAGTTATGTGAACAGTAACGAAATTGTATTATTAAACGAATGTTTACTAACTCAACACCGCATCGGCTCCTACACCGGTGGCATTACCAACTCTGAATCCCTCTCCTACTCCTCCTCCTTCTTCATTCTTCTTCCTTCCTCCTTCCCTCCTCATTCTTCTTCCTTTCTTCTCTCCAATTCTTAGTTCAGATTTTCAGAATTTCCATTGCATTTCTTCTTTTGCTTCAAACTGAGACCCCCCTCCGGGGGGTCTCTAGACTCCGAACCCGACTCCTACTCCAACTCCGTCTCAGACTCCGACTCCTCTACCTTTTCTCCAAGTTTCAGTCTTCTGCGATTATTTAAACCCTTCTAGGAACCAAAAGCCCCTTTTGAGGGGCTCCGCCCCACTTCTGGGGCTAAAATCCTTGAGTTCAGGCTCAGAACCTCGGAAGTCAGTCTTCCAGACCTTAAATTCGGTCTCACCGACCTTAAAAACCCTAACCTTGACACGTCAAACTTAAAAATCTAATGAAATAATGGAAATTTCCAAGTCAGCTGTCGACATGACTGGAATTTCCAAAACCTTCCAAAATAATTTTCAAGTCTTTGCCTTCGACGTGCAGGGCTGCCAATGGGAAAAATCCACAAAATCCTCCGTAGTTGGGGATCTTGACCTGAGTTATGGACAAAACGTTAAAAAAGTGCCAAAAGTGCTAAAAAAGGACAAATTTAGCGGATTAGGTTGTTGCCCGGAGTTTAGCCGTCAAATTTGGCTTCCGTTACTTTTCCGTGGCTTCCGCTACTTTTCCGTGGCTTCCGTTACTTTTCCGTGGCTTCCGCTACTTTTCCGTGGCTTCCGTTACTTTTCCGTGTCAAAACGTTAAAAAAGTAGCCAAATTAGTAAAAAAAATGGCTAAAATTAGTAAAAAAGTACCAAAAAAGCGCAAAATTAGCGGATTAGGTTGCCAAATTTAACGGAATAGGTTGCCAAATTTAACGGATTAGGTTGCCAAATTTAACGGATGTCAGTCTGGCTGCTAGTTGTATAATATATAACTATATATATTATATATATATATAATATATATATATATATAGATATATATATATATATATATATATGTATAGTATATATTAAATATATAATAATATATATATATATTATCTACTTACTGAAAATAAGCCATTTTTTTTTAATCTATGCGAAGGCGGCATTTGTTTTTTCTCAGAGAGTTCTGTGAAATTTGGAGGCACTGTGGAGCTAGCAAGGCGTAATTGATTTGACATGTTACTGTCAGTTAATCTTGCACGAAGGGGATTCTTTGTCAATTTTAATTTTGAAAAGAACTGTTCGCATTTATATGTTGTGCCAAATAATGAAACAACTTTTAGCGCATGATTTCGTAGCAGTGGGAACTCCTGCTCGGTTAAATAAAGACTATAAAACTGAAGAGGAGTCACACAGTTAAATTTAGCTTTCAATGCATTATCGCACTGCAAGTTAATTAGTTCTAGTTGTAATGAATCAGGTGCATCTTCTGACCTTACGTTAAATGGGGCGTCGAATATCTGAAGCTCAATTTGAAACTTTTTAAGATCAATAAACCTTTTTTCAAATTCATCATAGAGAAGTGAGCAGGCCTCGGAATACGCCACTGTTGAAACTGTTTTTCTTCCATGTAATGTTGGAAAATGGGTTAGATTAGTTTTCTTTAGCTGCGCCATCCACAGTTGTAACATGGACTGAAAAGATTTAATTGATGTATAAAGCGAAGTAATCAATAAATCTGGTCCCTGTAATTTTACGTTTAAATTATTCAAATGCTGAGTGATGTCCACAAGAAATGCCAAATCACACAACCATTCTTCCTTCTCCAGCTCATGGATGGGCATATTTTTCATGTCCATGAATATCATGATTTCATTTCTGAGTTCATAAAATCTTTTGAGCATAGAACCTTTTGACAGCCAACGAACTTCACAATAATATAACAAATTTCCATAACATGCTTCAAGATCTAATAAAAACTCTCTAAACTGCCTGTTATTTAGACCTTTACTTTTAATTAAATTAATACATTTCACAACAATAGACATCACATTCGTCATTTTCAAGGACACGGCACACAAATTTTGTTGGTGAATTATACAATGAAATACAATTAAGTTATTATCAACGTGCCTCTCTTCCAGTTCCTTTTTAATCAAAGCAACAAGTCCTTTTTGAGTTCCCACCATTGATGGTGCACCATCAGTGGCAATACCAATTAGTTTTTCAAAGGATAATTCATAATCAATAATTGCAGACTTTACATTGGAAAAAATTTCTTCACCTGTTGTACTTCCATGCATAGATTTCAAGCAAAGCAGTTCCTCTCTGATATGGAAGTCAGAATCAACTCCACGAATAAAAATTGCCAACTGTGCTGTACTCGTGATGTCTAGGGTTTCATCAACAGCCAAAGAATAGAATTTAAATGACGCTGCTGCTTTCTTCAAAGTTAACTCAATGTCATTAGCCATTTCACAGATGCGATCAGACACTGTTTTTCGTGATAAACTGATGCTTTCGAATAATTTTACTTTATCTGGAGTTAAAACTTTTGCTGCGGTCACTAAGCATTCTTTTATGAATTCTCCTTCTGAATGTGGTTTCAGAGCCTTTGCTATTAATTCAGAAACCTCATAGCTTGCTCGAACAATGGAGCTATTTTGTTTATGTGTATGCTGCAATATTGACTGCTGGCCTTTTAGTTGCTTTTTAAGATGATTAATTTTTTCGAAGCGTATTTCCCCTTGCACATTATCCAATTCCTTATGCTTGGAAGAATAATGGCGCTCAAGATTGTATTTCTTTGGTACTGAAA
>JABUQX010137102.1:0-15000 GCA_015478945.1 Trachelipus rathkii | reverse complement strand
TCAGATTTGAATCAAGCTTGTTTGTATTTGGACCGAGCACGTGATGCCATGAAGAAATTGAGAGCTAACTTTCCAGTCTTTTTGGCTGATGCAAAAAAAGGTCGCAAGTTCCTGGAATATCATGCATGAAATGAAACAAAAGCGTCAGAGAATTGTCAAGAGGTTTCACGATGAAATTGTTTCTGATCACAGAAATGAAGATCCACTCGAAGCTTTTGAGGTAAATGTGTTCAATGCGTCTCTAGATGTTGTTATAAATCAACTTGAAATGAGATTTGCTGGCTTACAAACTATTGCCGAATACTTTTCATTTTTGACTCCACAAAATTTAAGTACTTTGTCAAATGAGGAAATCAAGGAAAAAGCAGCAAGAGCTCTTGCAAGCAAATATTCTTCTGAAATATCTGACAACTTTGAAGAGCATGTGATTTCCTTTAAATCTCTGTTCTCCAATGAAATCGGCCAAAAGAAAAACATGAAAGAAATTGCCAGCCTTTTGATTGAAGACAACAATTGCCTAACATTGTGCTTTCCTGACGTCACCACTGCGCTACAGCTGTACTTCACTCTACTAGTCACCGTAGCAACAGCAGAACGCAGACTTTCCAAACTCAAGCTGATAAAATCGTATCTACGAAGCACAATGTCCCAAAGTCGCTTGAGTGATCTGGCTCTTTTAGCAATTGAACACGAAGAAACAGGTCAGATAGACATTAATTACATCGTAGAAAAGTTCCTTTCTTTGAAAAAAGAAGATTAGAACATTTTTAATCTACCATTTTGTGATTCTTTTGGGCATATTATTTACATTAACTTACAACATAATATACAATATATACAGTGATATCCTTTAAATTAATTATTTTGAAAAAGTCTTAATGTATAAAAAACTAATTTTTATATAAATTATTTATCATTTAATTTAATAAACCAAAATATTTGTTTCAAAAGATTCCAATTTATATCAATTAAAAATTTATATAATTATTCTTAATAAATATCACCTACAACTTTTGTCTTAAAACTATTTTTTCTAGGGCCCCCTAATATGCTTTTGCAGGCGGGCCCCCAAAACCTTACCGCCGCCACTGTATGGATTAGGTATTAACTTTAAGTCAATTTGTAAAATAATGGATAGTGAAGGAGGAGTAGAAACTTTAGCATATTTAGATGAAGAAGGAGAAGAATAAGAAGATTTAGGAGTGGTAGAGAGTTTAGAGGATTTAGAAGATGAGAAAGAACACTTAGAAGAAGATGATTTAGTAGAGGATGATTTAGAAGAACAAAAAGATTTAGAAGAAGATTTAGAGGATTTCGAAGAAGAAGAAGATTTAGAGAGATAAGAATGGGGGGTTTTAAGGCAAGAAGAAGAAAAGGGAACATCTTTAGTAATTTCAGGAACCGAAAGAAGAACCTCAATTAAATTACTACTATTATTTATTATGCAACGTTCATCATCTTTTACTGGGGAAGGCGTTTCGTAACCAAAGAGTTTCACGTATCTTTTCTGTAATCTGGATTCCCTTTGAAAATGGCTTGGTCTTTCTGATAATGTCTCTTTAACAAAAGGAGTGTTCCCTCCGGATGAGACACGGTGCTACTTGGACCATGGGGGTTACCTTTTTAGTAGTGTCTGTGTTTACCTTAGCGGAAATTCTCCTAATATCTGGTTTTATGTTTATTCTTTGGGTGAAATTTCTTCTTTGGTTTCTCTTTTTCGTTCGTTTTTACTAGAATTATCCTCCACCAAGTAAGTTGACGAACCATACATTCCAAACTTTTTGAATTTATGAAACTTTGGGATCTTAAAGGTTCTGTGTTGGTCATCTTCTATTGTTACTAATTACGAATGCTTGGATTTTTTAAAGAACTTATAAAGTTGTAATAATATTTCTTCCATTGGGAAGCTGGCACTATTACTCGCATATAAATTTACAAAGGTTATGTGAGTTTCTCTTCCTTGAAGATAATTTTCTTATATTATTTGTCTGATATCTTGTATTCTTTGTTATTTATAAGCATCTCTATATTTACCGGCCAAGAAATGCCGTTCTCTACTGTTCGGAGGAATAGTCAAAGAAATTATGGGCCGTCACAGAATTTTCATGTCATTTTTTCACCTTGAAAATGTTATAGCCTAATATCTATATTGTCCTGGTCAAAAGAGATGAAATATTTACAGGTTCACATCATTTCTTGGAAAGTCAAGGAAATCAGGGAAAAAAAATTTGGTCAGGGAAAGTCAGGAAAACGTTTTAAGATATGCTGAAAGTCAGGGAAATTCCAAAAAAGTCAGGGAAATTTTAAAATTTCAAAAACATATGTAAGAATGATCCATTGGACCAAGTTGGCATTATTTTTGATAATTTTTTTTCTCCACTGCGTATAATATTGTGTGACATAAGAGATGTAATTGATATAAGTGAAATGAAAAGGGATGAGATGGAAAGACATTCCATAATCTACTTCATCCTGTTTCTTTTCTATTTAAGTTCACTATTACCACTTTTCTTCCTTATTTCTGTCAAAACAAACTCTTTCAAGTTGGTCAATTTTGATGATTGTAGGTGCTTTCTGCCAAGTAATTGTATTTAGATTGTATGACTAATCACTAATCTGTTTACAACATATTCTTTACTGGGGAGATTTATCCTTTTTGAGGTGTTTTTTTTTTTTATTTTTTTTTTTTTTTGAAGGTTTGACGAAGTGATTTTGGATTTTTGTGCAGTTGACAGGTATTTATTATTTAATTTATATATATTGACTTCAAACAAAAAAACTACCTTTAACGACCAGTGGTTGGACGTCAAACTGATCCCAAGTTAGTCAGGGTTGGTTAAAGGACATGTTAGTTCCAATCGCATACTGTATAGTATGTAATTAGACTTAGACTGTATTTAACCAAGGATTCGACCAAACCCAGAAATTCCGCCATTCAAGAAGGGAAACTCATTTGAATATAATCAAAAGTCTGCAGGACCAACCAACATTGAAAAAACTTTTTCGTTATGTGTTATAAGATATATATAGCAAAATATTAAATGAAAGTGTGTGCATCTGAAAAAATTATTACACCATTACATCTAACTATAATCATACTCAACCTAATATGTAAATGTACCACTATGAGTGTTTATCTAATTTCATACTAAAGTAATTTAGTTATCTATTGTTAAAATGACTGATTGTAACTGGATTAGATGGAAATGATTACAATAAGTGAGGTAACTATACTGATTTTAATTGAAGTGGTGGATGTAAATAAAAAATGTTCTTATAAAACTTTATGCAAGTATATAATGGGGAAAAACAATTTAAATTAATGTTTCCAAAATAGTACGGTATGCTTCACCATAATTAAAATGGGGCAGGATGAATATGTAAAATATGTGAATTAACCATGACATTGTCCCTATTTTTACTAGAAAGTCAAAACACATACACTCTATTTGCGTGAAGCATCCTATTCTAATCCACTTGATTGAAATTAAAATTACAAAATATATTTTTGATGGTGATTGTTTCTTATAAAGAGAACTTGCTTAGTATTTTTATATTTCTTACTATATAGTAACTAATATACACTGGGAACAATGGGTTGGACAATATGAGAGAATTTAATCAGATAGGATCTAAGTCAGAAAACTTCAATCATAGTTAGAGATTCATTTTCAACAAAAGCATGTGCAATTTTTGATTTATTATTTGAATGCCAGTTTTCAAGTTTAGTTTTTAGGCCAAATATTTTTTTTTCATTTAATTAATAATTATTACTAGTTACCACCTTATAATTTACAACGTGGTATTTCATCTGTATATAATAAATAAGACATAATTCAAAATCATGTCAAGTATTCAAAATCATTTTCAAATAAAGAATAAAATAAAATTTGATTACTTCAGATTGTATTATATAGGCAGAATTATATATAAATTATAATATATTATTATATATAATGAAATATAATATTAATATATATATAATTATATATATATATATATATTTAAATATATAATATTATGTAATTTACCACTTGTATAATATAATATTATAATATAATATATTAAAAATCTATCACTTTAAAAACTAAATAATAATATAATATTACTAAACCTAGTTATATAAATATATAAAATCGTTTATCACTATTATATTATAAATTCTATATACAAAATTGGTTAATAAAAAGGCAATTTGTGCCTAAAAAAAATTCAAAAAGAATCAAAAAAATCATTGATTTATATTTTTTATTTTTTTAGGCTGAATGTAGATTGGTTTCGTTAACGAGTTGCTTATTATTCTGGTTATTCAGCTGAGTTTAATGATAAGTTATTCATATTCTTTAAACACTAAATTTATGTCGATTCCTTTACTTTTTCATTTATACAGAAAAATAAAGAAAATCACATTACCGAAATATTAGTTCATAGTGTATATATATTAATTTTAAAACTTATATAAACTAAATAATAATTAATTATTACTATAAACATTATTATTAGTTCATTGTGAGCTCACTTTAGAAGATTAATTTTATCAAAATAATAAATTAATTAAAGAGGATTATTTTATAAATGAATAAAAATCAAAAATAAAAATCAATAAAATCAAAAAAATCATTGAGAATTTTTTTGATTATTTTTTGATATTATTTTGTTTTAAAAAAATGCAAAAAAAAATCACCAAACCCGCTGGAATCAATGTTATTGAAATATGAGTGGCAATTATTAAATATTAAGTATGAAATGCAGCGCCAAGAATTTCTGTTTGGGAATTTCGAGTTTTTCTATATAAATTAAGGTCAATGTTGGAATATTGATAAATCGCAAGAAAGCAATTTTTTTACATCGTATGTGTTAAACAATTGCTATAAGATCTCAAGTAAAGTATTTCATAAAGTCCATATCACTACATAAATGTTGACAAAATGTAAGAGCTGCCCATACGAGATATGAAGAACATCTCAAAAGAGTCAAAACAGAACAAATTTAGAAGATATAAATATAAAAAAGGTTGAATAAAAAGAATTATCCATACAAGATCTATAATAACTTGAAGACAGATAAGAACAGATGTTTAAACAAAAGAGCTTTGACAGAAGCCAGACGCCTTATAAAAATCAAAAAATTTCAGAGATGCTATGAGAAAGAAAAATAAAAAGTTACTCTAAAATCTCCCCATTTAGAACTTTTTGTGATCACAGTGGACATTTTTCACCTAGCAAAATAATGTAAGCTTTATGTGTTTCGTGTTAGAAGGATAAAGAAAACTGTTTACTATTAGGGAGTAAAAATTAAAAATAGGAGTGAGATTTGGACGAGCTATTGGGGAGGTATAAGGTCATGATATACTCTAAAAAAAAATAAAAATAATATTTTTAAATTTAAAATTCATCCAGTATTTAATGAACAGTTTCTAAAGTAAATATTCAATAATTTTAATGATAATGACTGAAGTAAATAATTTTAAATGATAATGATATTTTATGTTGGCAAAAATTAACGAACACGCTGGTCAGGTGAAATTTCAGGATTTGTGTCATGAAGGAATAATGTTCAGGGAAAGTAGAGGAAATCAAATTCAAAAATTTAGTGTGAACCCTGTATTAGTAACTTACTCCAATCTTAATTAGAAATTATTATATATAATTTAAGGTAAATTTCATAACACATTTTCTACTACGAGATAAGCAATAATTTAATAAATCTAATAATTATACCTGAGTTATAAATTATTCTAAACTAATAAATAGGCCAGATGGACAAATATATAAAATATAATAAACAAAATAAGTGATCATATCGCCTCGGAATGTAATGTTCTTTTGCGCATTTTCCATTACCATTCCTAAAGGCGAGCTAACAACAACTTTCTCCTTGGAAGACTATTGATTTTGAATTGATTAAAGTGAGCTAAAGATTATGTAGATTCACGTATATTCTATCATCCGCATAAGACAAAATAACAGAGATAGGACAACTATGTTACTATTCAATAACCAAATTGACTTTGTTGCACAACAAAATATATATTTACACATACCAAAAAAAAACATAATAAATAAAATTCTATTAAATTAAATTACTGGAGCCACAGGTCTTTCAGGTTATAAATAAATCTTTATTAAATAAAATATCTATCAACTGAAACTAAATTCTTTAAAATAAATCTCAAATTAATAAAATAACTAATATATAAATTCGAATACCTGAATTTAGCCTATATTGTTTATTAAGATCCTTGATGCAATCTATTCCTATATTATAATCAACAGGAATCACCTGAGATCTTAAATTTATATGGAATTATCATCATACATTATACATACATCATCATATCATTCATAACATCACATCATCATCATTATATATATTATTTAATATTAATTATTTTATTATATGCCTTTCTGTTTCGACACTAAAAATTCTTCGTCAAGCTGCTTTCATAATTGAGGATCTAATAAATTTATATAAATAAATATAATAATTAAATATTTAATATATTATATTAAATTAATATATTAAAATTACTAATTATATATATATATATATTAATAATAATATTAAATATATAATATATAATATATATAATATAATATATTAATAATAAAATAAATAAAGAATATTAATATAATATAATTAAAATAAGATTAATTTAATGTAATATTTAAAAGAAATATAATATAATCTATTATGCCGTAATTATATTATATTTATATTAATAAATATTATTTATAATATTCATTATTATATATATATATAATATATTTATAAATAATATATATTATATCATTATATTTAAATTAAATTTTAAAATATTATTAATTATTATATATTAATTAATATTATTTACATTTACACAATCTTTTTTAGAATAGGAGTATAGGAGGAGGTATAGATGATGTTGGAAGAGGTGCGCAAAGAAAAAAGTAGATAGAATAATTTAAAAGTAAAAATTAAGATACATATAAGAAATATATAGAAGACAAGTATATAAGAATAAGCCAACATGGGCTGTCGAGACTGTCCAGTCTAAAATACATCCAATCTAACTAATCAAAACATGCTCTATGACAATCACCAACATAAAAGCACCACTAGGCTTATAGTTCAAATTAATGATAAACTAATTTTTATCAGCCAATATATGGCTTAGTCAAAAATAAAACTATATATATATAATATAAATATAAATACATAACATAATTAATATAATTAATTTTGATATAGTATTATAATATTAGTATTATGTATATATTATTATATATAAATATATATTATATTATATATTTAATTATATATTATATATATTATATATATCTATATATAGGCTGAAACTTATATATTGATACCCACCATACACAAAATGCCATTATATAACTTAAATTCTATGTGTCACACATGCAGTTCAACATCTAATAACTTACTGTATGACTAAAACACTCGCTACAATTTGAGGCTTCGTACCTAAATATAATTTATTATGATACCCAACACATCCATCCATTTACCTATCCACAACCCTTTCTTAAATGTTGCAATCTTGTCACACTCAACAAACTCTATATGTCGCATGACCCATTCCAAAATTTTTAACAAACTTCTCTTTACGGAATGCATGCTTTCTTATATCAAGATGGCATGCTTTCCATCTTAAATCTTATTATGTCAACCGGGTCACTGTCCATAGCCTCCCAAACTTAATGAAAAAATTTTATTATTAGGGTCTCTGTATAGATCAAATAAATGTAAAATATTTTGTAGAGCTTGATATCATGTCCACATCTGAGAAATAGCCTTTTCTACTAGAAAAATCACCATATACTTTTCTTCAGCCTTTTCCTCATAGCTCTGACCTTCAACACCCAGTAAATCACCCTCTTAGTTGCTCTATGTCGCACTCCTCTAGCATAATTTCTAGTCTTTCTTTATAAAATAGGGAAGTACCAAAAATTTGTCGCAAAATATTAACTTATTACTATATTTATAGACTATACATGACGCAGTTATTATTACTTAAAGCAAGTTACTTTAACAATCTTGCTCTTAGTAAACTAACACTTTAGCCTGATATTTTATATATGCCCAGCATCTTATAAAGCTTTATTCCTTGCTTCCAAACACTGATTTAGCTACTTTCAAAATTACTGCATTATAATCACTACCTTAAATATATTTCATTGTCCACAGACTCGTAGCAAATTCCCCATTCATATCGTAGTTACAACTTTTATTTTGAGTTAACTAGGTGTAAGAACCTTTTATCATCAACTTTTTTACTATTAAAATAAACATTTGTCTACTTATTTGCCCACCCAAGAAAGTTTATCAAGATCATTATTGATTCCTTTAAAACATCCCTATCCTAACTGTGGTGGCCTACTTTGATATCCATTTTCTGCAATACTTAGAAAACCTTTGCATTTCAATGTCCTCTGAGCTATATATTAATTATATATAGCATATGATATGCAAAAATGTATACTGATTCCTTCTGTGTTGCGTTGAACACCACTTCATTCACTATTTCTTTTTCTCATGATGATTTATTAGCCATTTGTTTTGTACCAACAACTGTTTTCTGTTTTTCGCACACCACTCTTGTAAATCCAAACCATGTATCTACTACCAACCTATACCCATTGTTATAAACTTCTTAATCAGTCCTAAGTGGGAAAACCTTATCAAAGCTTTGTTGCTAAAGGTCTAAAATACAATATTCAACTGGATCTCACATCTCAATGCAGTCAGTAGATGTATTCTATAATTCTAAAAAAGGTTTGTATGCATAGCACCTTACTCTTTCTGGCAACCGTGCTGGGAGCTTCCATAAACAATTCCTTGTATATCTTCCTAAATATTTTACTCTAAATATGACCTTTTCATTTAACTTTCCCAGATATTTAACATGGCTTTATAAGCTCAGAAGATTGTTAAGCTAACTGGCCTATATATTTCCCAAATCTCCTTTACTACCTTTCTTATATTAGTGATCACAACATTGCGTTCCACAATGTCTATTCTGGTAGAGAGATTACCTAAATTGCTATCAGATCTAATTTTGCAACTCAAAAGTAGCCAGTTCTCTTTACAAGAAACAGATGGCTTGTTCTTTCATTCAGAATTCTAATACCATATTATACATAGTATCAGGGCCTGCAGCTTTACGTATGGTATCAATCGATCAATAAACGTCTAATAATCTTTTGAGGGCTCAAATTCAGAATTCGTGAAAGTCTATTGTTACATGTATACAAGTTAGAGCTACTTAGCTCTCCAAACTATTCATCTAATCTTTTTCCTCAGAAAACATGAAATCAATATAAGCATTGAAAAATGTCTGACCTTTAATCCTTATCTGACACTTCACTAAATTATCATAAATTAGAATGGAAACAAATTTCTCTATTCTTACATTTAAATATATACAATATTGAAACACGCAGCAATCATTCTAGTTTGCCTTTCGGATAAAAATAACTTCTCTCTTTCCAAATATCGGAGAAATTGTAATAGAAATTTTATTTTATCAGATCTAATTTTGCAAATCATATTTCTTCCATATTACTTACCTAATTTTTGAATATTTTAATAACACCTAGTCTTTTCATTAATTTTCTCCTCTTTCTCTCTTTCCATTTACCAAACAGGTTTTTCTCTTCACCACCCTACTACATTGTGTTTATCTTTTAAAACATAACTGACTAAATATTCATTAAAATTTGCATTTTAAAATTCACCACAAGACGTACAACTTTCTTGGATTCGTTCCAGTATGTAATAAAGTGCAAAGGGGCTAGAGTGCTATTCTATAAGTAGTCGATGTCATGGCAACTACCACATTCTGGTGAAATACTAAATGGCTTTACCTTTTATCCGATTTTCCTTAATATATGGAATGATGATAATAAAGAATGTAAGCAAAATGCCGTTGATACACCACCACTCAACTTCATCCACAATTATTTATCATTGTTATTTTATATATTTAAGTATCTTATAGTAGCACATCGATTTGTGGTCTTGGAATCCATTTGGGTCAAACCAGTTAATTAGTATAAACAATTTTATTGAATGCCAGAACTAACATGGTCCATATTAGACAAGAATCCCCAATGAGAGTGCAAGGAAAAATTAAAATCACCCTTAAGACTATACCCTTTTTCTTTAAACTCTGTGGCATGCTGTCTTATCATTTCTTTCACAATTTCTGAGGTTATATAATTCTTGACTCTTGTCCAGGAGGGTCTATAAAACTTGCCCTATATTCTATAGATTATTGTATTATAATTGAGAATGATATATCACATACTATCCGATTATCAATATCAATGATTATTTTAAAAAGTCAATCATTAATACAGATTTGAATATTAGCTTTTAAACGTATTAAGTTACCAAATACCATGAGCACCCTATCTTTCACTCTACGATCTGATATAAATTCATAGTAGATACAAAACTTCTTACATTCTATATTAGTGAAAAGACGGCAACGGGAGTTTTTTTCTTCATTAACCTATGCCTCAGTTCTCACCCCACTCATGATTATGTAAAAATTAAATGTCTTAGATTCTCATTTAATGTGATATATAACTAATTTTAACTCTACATTTTATTTAATTTATCTAAGGCCTATGAGCATTTTGTGTAAAAAAAAACCAACTTTGATACTCCGAAAATGCTTGTTATTTTTTATTGTCTTTCATCAAAATTATTATGAACCTTGTAAATATAGAGCTTTAATTATCTTACCCCCGACTCATTTACAGTTACCATTTGCTATTTATCGTAGTCCAGTTTAAGCCCACCTACCCACAATACTTTAAGTTATGATTTTTGCTTAAAACAAGTCTTCCAAACTGGTACTTGAAAAAGCCAAAACAACCTTTAGATCTCAAGTGATACATCCATCTGCTGCAAATAAGTACTTTATCCAGATAATTCTCTTCCACAAATCCAAAACACTGAATTATTTTTCTAGAAAAACATTTTCCTAACACTTTCATTACACATTTACACCTAAAGCCCTTCCATTCCTGACCTGCACCTAACACTTAACCAAGACAAAGTCCCAGAAATTATGTACCTTCTTCTAGCTTTCATCTTCTGAATGAATCTCCTATAAATCTGCTATTAATTCTTCTGACCTTCTAATTCCTATATCATTTGTTTGTACCCACATGCCAAATCACATCTGAATCAACATTATGTAGAATCAATCTCTCTATTATTCCTAAATCCCACGATAATCACTCCACCTTACTGGCACCTGTAATAACATACTCTCAAATACGTTTCTGTTTTATCTTATTTTTGTAAAGTCCGTATCTAGGATCACGTATTATAGAGTCTCCAATTAGCAATGCATCCAGTCTTTCCTTTAGAAACTCAACATCACCTCATTGGGATTTCTCTGATTCCCCTCCCCATACTGGAAGACAGTTCGAAACCTTGTTACTTGCAGTAACATGCATACTTCGCTTCGAGATATCATCGTTAATTATTATTTCTAATTTCTTATCTAACTTCTAATATTCATACTGCAGACCTAATTATCAGACTTACTTTATAACCCTTTTCCCTCTTATCTTACACTGTCTACCCCTTTATCCCGCTCCTCCTCGCCTCGACATTCCTTACTTAATTTTTTTTTCCTAACACTTCCCCTCCTTGTCTCAACTCAAATACTCGTGTCTTCTTCATCCTAATGGCATATTTTCACTCAGTCCTTCCTTTCCTTCCCTAACAAACACATTCTCTGCATTCAAAACACAAACAGGCAGCAATTCACATTATTCACCTCTTACAATCCCACTGTTATCACACAGATTAGCATACATACTGTTAAATTAAATTAGCTTAGCTGTACCTTATTATTTTATCCAATCCTAGCAGTTAGTAAATATCACTAAAGCCTAAAAAAAGAAAAAATAAACTTTAAATACTCTTTAAACAGGTTAAGAAATTTAAACAAGCAAAATTTGACTTAGACTAGGCAGGGATATAAAGAAATTTTAGGTAGGTCTTACTGTAGTTGTCTGGGTAAACTTTAATATTTAAATTTAAGTTTACAACTAAACATTTATAGTAAACAGAGTGCTGGATATATTTAATACAGAAAATCTATTTAAAGAACTCCACAATAACCTCCACACTGAAAATATAATCTCTTACCTATGTTTATCACTGAGGGTTAGGTCTATCCATATTTTATATTATCTCAATTAATAATAACAAGTTCGTTAATGACTGTAGTTTAGTTAACACACAGTAAGTGGAGTTTATGATACATCAACACTTATTGTATTTGACATAATATTCACTTTCAAATCACAACAAGTTATAGTAGTAAAATGGGAGCAAAAATAAGCACACCCTCACTCAATGGCCACTAAACTTCTAAACTAGAAGAATAGACACAAGTCGAAAAGAAAGAGGCCCAGCCTTACCGCCCCCTTCTATACCTATTAGTGGAAGCGTCCGTCGAGTCCGAGATAACCAACTCTTAGAGCTTATCAAGAGGGACCGCGACGTGACGCTCACAATATGGCATATCGTCGAGTGGTATGGGTTCATCCTACCTGGCCCAGGTGGACGCACAAGCAATACCCCTCACAAAACCTCCATTCACTCCTATTATGCCGTTTTTTATTCTCGCCTCTTGCCAAACTAAAATTCCTCTCCTTCAGACATCTCGTTCACTGTGACTCAATCCAACTTTTTTTTCCGTCCCCAGCCGGTCGTTCCCAACACACTCACACCACTAACATCCGCTTAACCACCGAGCTGTCAATCCTTTTCATATGCCAAACCATCTCAACGTACTTTCATTTATTCTCTCATTTACCTCTTCTTCACACCACATAACTCTCTAATACGTCATTCCTCATTTTATACAATTCATTTCCACCCTAATCATGCCCCTAAAGAATGTCCATATCTGAACTCATTGAACTTTAGATCTATAATACCTTTTATTCCAGAACCATAGTCTCACTACTTTAACATTAACACATGGGAACATACCCTCTATGGTAAAGACCTTAGCGCAACTCAAATAGACTTAGTTCCCCATTTCACGCTCCACCAACGATTTAATTGCACAGCCACCTTCCCTGCCATTCACAACTTTCCTACTACACTCTTCATCATCCTTTCCCTTTCAAATCCAACATATATCCTAAATAATTTAAACCTCAGACACTTGTTCCAGCCTGCTCACCATCTAACATAATTCAACACCGAGGACTTCCTCACTCACAACCCATAACCTTACTCTTATCTACGTTTACTTTCAAACCCCGTCCTTTTAACCCTCCCCAATCTCTCTACCAATCCTCTCAAATCTCTTCAGATCACCACACAAAGCAAATCATCCGCATATTACATAGTAGGAGCAACCCTCCACTCTCTCTCATTCTCCAACATTCTAACACCATTTCCCTGCACACCTTTTAATATACACGCCCTATTATTCTTTCATACAGCTATATCCATATACAAATTGAAGTAACCAAAGAGACATTAAAATTCAATTTGCTGTAACTCCGCTATTAATTATTAAAACCAATCACTTTTGACAATCACTAAATTTATTCTTCACAGACGCTTCTATATCGTCATGCATACTTTTTGATTTCATTGCAAGAAGACTACCACTCTAACATCAATACTCATTACTAACACATGCCAGTGGGCTTCCCTGTTAATTCCCTTTTATACGCCTGTTGAAATCCATCAAATACCTAAATACAATTTAGGTTATACTCCCTCATTTTCTCAGGTCATCATTTGTTTCCAATAAGTAAACTATTTGATCCACACCACACTACCTACTATCTCTAATAACGCACCTCACTTTCTAACCAATCAGTCTTCAGTCCCCACTCTAATACGAATATTTCGACTAAAATAACCAAGCATTAATATTTTCCCTACAACACTTCCAATAAAAGCTATACTTCCCCTTAATAATTCCTACAGTATCCCCTTATTCATCCTTACATCCTATATACTAAGGGTACTAATTACTTAGCTTCTCCTCCAAATCCTCTCGGAACTATGCCCTCTACAATAAACGCTTTTATTACACAACTTCAAAATCAATCTAAATTCCCATCTCGCCTCTCGTATCTTGAATCATTTTCACCAGTAAATTTCATCATATACCTGCAGATTATAGCACTCTTATCCCATTACTTTCTCCTTGCTAATGAACCTATTCCCCAAAATACATATTCCTTCTTGCATCATCAATCAAACCCACACACAATTCACTATCACCTTTTATTTACTGTTAATATTATATACAGATTCTCGAAGTGTTCTTTCCACTATCCTATTTTTCATCAAATTAAAAAGCACCATCCTTATCATTATTCTAAGCAGGTTCGCCCTTATATCTACAATTTCCTAACCTTTCCGCACGCTTATCCTGCCAGAAGTATGTTCTATTTCCCTTCTAATCCCCACATTCATACCTCCCTTTCCAACTGATTCTTGTACCTTTCAGTAGTTTTGGGAATATAAAAAAAAAAATTAAAAAAAAACAAAAAACTTTTTCATTTCCATACAAATTTATACGCTAATTCCATATATGTTATGACAGTTTATCTTGTCCTATGCTTAGAGTTTCCGGTTATCATAGCGTGTAACTTCTTTAGTTTCACCAATTATATTAATATTATAATATTTATATATATATATATTATATTATTAATATATAATATTTTATATTATATATAATATATATATTTATTAATATATATATTATATTCTATATTATAATATAATATATTATATATATATATTATAGTATATTATGTGTGTGTTGTGTGTGGTGTGTGGCGATTAAAGCGTTTGTATGAGTTTTGCAATATTGTGGAGTGACTTTCATTGGTCGAAGAGGATTAATCATTTGACAGACTTCAATGAAAGACTGTATATTTTCCATTCTAGCTTTAAATTCTCATTAATAAATGGATCAGACATATACCA
>JABUQX010137101.1:17500-23001 GCA_015478945.1 Trachelipus rathkii | reverse complement strand
TGATTATATGATCAATATATTAAATATTATTATAGTATATAATAAATTTATATATTATATATTACATATATAGATATATATAATATAACTGTATATAACAGTTTATATTACCGGTATATATATAAGTTCCGTTAACAAGTATTTAAAGCAAAAAAAAGACGTAATTTCAATTTCCAACCTAACAGGTTTCTAAGCATCAATGGTAATTGAAGTATGGAGAGTTGGGAATGCAGCATTCAAATTCAAGAAGAATAAAAAGCGAGATAATATTCAGAAAGTGTATTTTAAAAAAAAAAAAAAATAAAATACTATTTTTTTATTTGACAATATTAATTAGTGATATTGTTATTAATTGAATTTTAAATTTTGTTGGTTATATTGTAATTAGGGGACTGTGTGTTTGTGGTATGAACGGCCAAGAAGGGGAAAAGAGACAAGGGGGGGGGGAGCAAACAGCTCGATGCAGACGGGCGAGAAGTGTATGGGTATAAGGTTGTGTTTGTGGGAAGTGTGGGAAGAAGGAAGGGATATTGGGTGTATAACTGGGCTGGAGAACACGTGACCAGCAATGGATATGTAACAAAGAACTGAATAATTAGGACTAAGACTGCAACGTGAAACACTACTAGCTCCTAGGGATGATGAGCCAGTACAACAATAGTCCGAACGTAAGCTAACCCAGGTGTCTAAACAAAAAAATGAAAAGTCCGAAGGTGGGAAAGGTGTAACAACAAAAATTGAGGTGGCATAGAATGTACAATCGCCTGGAGGAGACATGGAAACACCCTTCCAAGGCTGGAGTGATTTTCAAAGTAGTGGTGCGAGGATGCATGCGCAGAAGAGAAATTAGCTGGCATGGACGTAGAATATTATTACTGAGTTAAGAGAGTTAGGTATATTACCCTTATGTAAACCTGTACCGCTCGTGTGAACGAAAATGAGAGCAACCGTGCTAGTGAGAACAGTTTTTAACAGGGTGTGAAATTAACCAAACGCGAATGAAAGTGCATAACAATGAGACAGGCCCCGGCAAACGAAGAGTGATAAAACGACTAATAAACATGCAAACAACAGTTATTCCAGGTGTAAAAGACCAAACAAATGAAAACGGCCGAATGAAAGTTAGTTATTTTTGCAACCGAAGAAGCAGAGAGTTAGGAGGTTGTTGAATAAACATTACGCGGATGTTGTGGAGAAAAGCTAAGCAGACAAGAGAGTGTACTGGTTGTGAAACAACGGGCTGATATGAATTGAAATGAATAGATAACAAACAAAGAGCAGGTTACGCGGTTGAAATCAACGCGGAGAATGAGTAATAAGTGCAAATCATAAAGCATGTACAGTTGTGAAACCAAAAACAAATTAATAGGGAGCCGATTCCGAGAACGACCTATAAGCTAGGGTTTACCAGGGTTAACAGGGAGGCGCGAGTGTGGTCGAAAGGTGAAGAGGTGTTTGGAAACCACGGCGGGTATTGGCTAAACGTATAGGAGGCGGATAAGCAGTAAAGTTAGGTGAGCATGTAGGTTGACAGGTGATCGGAGCTAGGAGTGCTACCGAGCCCTCATGCGACTAGTTTTGAAACTCAGGCGAACAGTCGTGGTTAGAAGCGATAAATTAAAATGTTAATAAGAATGATAGTTTGTGTGGCATGCATGGACGGTGGTGAAGAAAGCAGTTAGTCTTAGGGGTATTGATTCATGGTTGAAGTACGGAACTTCGCAAACATTGAATACAAAAGTGCCATTCGCGGGTCAAGAGCCATGTACAGGTCCTCTTATATTAAACACGCGGGAAATATATTAAAAATAAGGCGAATGATTCGGGACACTGAACAAGTACTACGTAGGCAAGCTGCGGAGCCAAATTTAAGTGTCTGCAAGTGTATGTAGGGAATATTGAATGGTGCTCTGGTATGTTTGTGAAAGTTAGTTGGCAACTAAGGAGAAAGGCCGGGGACGCAATGACAGTGATAGGATGCCCAGAAAACACCACAAGCAGTTTTAGCAATTGTTGCAAAGGATGGTGGCAGGGTAAGTTAGTAGGAAGTTACAAATAGGTCACTGAGCACAACGTGAGAATTGAAAAATGGGCGTAGCTCAATTCCTTGAGCGGTAATTCGGGACAAGGTGTTTTTACAAACAATTATATGCAGAATGACTGATCGCAACACGGCGTCTATTCGTGATAAGACTGATGTGACAATTGTGGGTGAAATCAACGAGAATCGAGAAGGCATATCGATTGAGACAGGGACGAACGTGAAAACTACGCAAGAAGATAAAAAAAGAGCGGAACAAGATGCAGTCAGAGCAAGGGATAAAAAATAACAGTGCAAGGAAAATAGGCAAACGTAACCTACCGACGCAGTGAAAAACAAACTCGGGCAAAAGAGAAAACGGATAGTTGCAGATGTAAACAAAGTCCTAATTGTTGTTAGCAGTCTGAGTGTAAAGAATGGTTAAGAGGATCAAACAATACAGAGAGTCTTTGTCCGGACGAGTGTCATGAAGTAAGAGGTGCAACATTGTAAGACATGACAGTGTTACAACCCATGACTTGCGAGAGAAACATGTAGTGCGCTGCATAGAACGTAAGACTTATACCATTACGGAGTGTGAGACAAAACAGTCAAATGAAACCTGTCATACAAATGTTAGGCAGATCTACTGCCCTGTCGGAAAAGAACTGACCGAATTAAATACCACTAAAGTGTCTCAACATTACCAGTACCATTGGAAGAATGATGTACTTACATATGCGAGAGAAAGGTGCAACTAGTTACAGTGACAGGAAAACAAACCAATGGAAAAGCTGCATATTAGGGTAAGTCGAAAGAACTGTTTATAGTCCCCAAGTGTTGAGAGAGCGAAATGAATCAAGATGTAGTCATAGTAAAAGTGATACGATAAAAAGTTATTCAAGTGATCAAACCTTAAAGAGCACGTATGACATGATTTCTATTTAAACAAATCCGTAAAAACAGTGGCAACAAGTAGTGTGGCTTCAGTTAACAATGATGGGTGACAATTAAGTCATTCAAAAAGCGGTGCAATTGGTGCGCTAAAGTATGAAGTAGTTGAAACATGAATTGATCTAATAAAGTGAGGAAAGAATAGTTGAAGGGTTGACAAAAAAAAAAAGACAAAAGAAATCAAAAAAAAAAAAAATATTAAATAAAACAAAAAACGATAATAAAATGAAATCAAACAAAAAAAAGATGGACCTTATAGTTAAATAATCGACTACGTGCAATCAAAACCACGTATTAGATAAACCATCGTTTGTACACATATGTAAACAGGGATCAATTATCGTCAGTTTCAAATGTACCTTTAATTATACGAATATCGTTTTATAATATAAAACACTAATTAACGTGATTGACAACAGAACTTAGATATACCAATTGTTTGCAAATATTATTCTGAAAATATAATAATAATATCAAACATGTTCAACTCTTAAATAATAATAAAAGAGAATATGATATGCACGAGTACAAATTTAACAGCATGTGAGTAAACGAGAACATTGCAAAGTGATAAGCAAGATAAAATGTAAGATGCAAACTGGAAGATAAATGCAAAGTTGTATTTCAAGATCAGATGATGGTCTATTTGAATAATCCATCATAAAAAGTTAGCTCATGACATTTTATGAGCGAAGGAAATCTTGAGCAGGTGTTTGAAACAACATTCCGTTAAAGATTAAGTAATTAATGAGTGTAAACAAGAAGCAATTTAATCGATATTGTATCAAGTTTTCAAAATCACAAAAAAGACAAGACTTACTGAACAAAATATTATACATAAAACATGAAATATGTTACCAATCTTTTTTGTAGTTTAAAAAATCAGGTGTGGATAATCAAAAAATTAATAATACCCAAAAGATGAAGACTCACCATTTTAAGTATTAGGACTGTAAACTTGCAACTCTCCTTTTATTTGAAACCAAAATATGAAGCCTTACGTCTAAATTTTTTAACAAGACGCCTCGGAATTTTTGAGTGTTATTGTAGCAAAAACAACGCGGGGGAACACTATGAAAAGAAAAAGTGTTAATTATTATGTTAAATATTATTATGCAAAAATCGAAATCATATGAGTTAGAAGGCCCATAGAATTACCCTTACTATAAAAAGTGTGTTGATATTTAAATGTGTTCCACCCACTTGGTTAAGAGCGGTGACAACCCTTAGCAATTGTACAGGCACGGGCTGCGAGTAAATTTACGTTCGCAATGATAATTAAGAGGGGAAGTTCAAATGTTCAGCAAGAAATACTCATATAATGTCCATTATCATATCATGAAGGAGGATAAGTAATTGTTAACTATGCAATACTTGAACAATACGATCTTGTTACTAATTAAATATCAAATATTGATCGCACACAAGACACCGTTAATATTCACACTGCCTTTTGCGCAGTTAGAAAACAATAATCTAGTATTGATATTGGCTAGTAGTAGATTGACAGAGTTGCCTGAGCCATAATGCATAAAATTCAGAGACTCTAAATCAGGCTTGTTTAAAGACAAAATTTCTCACAGTAGAGGGGGGAGGAAGATACGAAACTAATCGGGTATAGACTTCAGTGCACTAGAGGGATATTGATACATTTGAGGGACAAGAAATGGGTTTTATAAAGACACAAATTTCTTCGATGCAGGGAACAGAGAAAAATAGTAGAATAAATGCAGACAAATAGTTAGGTGATTGAAAAGAGAAAATATGAGAATATATATCATCAACATGATATTTAGCACCAGAAACAGATAATTATCTGAATAAACCCAGAGGTCGATAAAAAACACGTGGATAAATCCTGAGGTCAAAAAATGTGCGCAGTTCCTCTCTCTAAGAGTAATCATTGGTGGGAAATTTTGTGAGATAAAAAGATAGTGAAGAACAAGGAAAACTATGCTATCACCCTAAATAAAGTCTAGGTTGAAATTATCTTAGTGGCACTAAAAAAGAGAAAGTCAACGGTGATGGCACTTAGTACAAACGAGTTGTAAATATTGCGAGCAAGAAAGCGTAAGCTTATTTAGTTATCTCCACAAAAAGGCTTTTATGGAGGATTGAATAATCAAAAATTGACGAGATGCCTCGAAAGGTTACAAGGATCTTCAATAAACTTTGTTGTTAGGTCCGAAGAACCGAGTATCTCTCGAGAATGGAGACGACGAATTGCAGAATTAGTGTTGACTTGAGAGTCGGATGCGGTATTAATACGATATTATAACACTACGAATGTCGGTGAAGCAAATGAAGTAAGCAATAAGGAATATCAGAGAAGTTTGAGTATTGATTACTGCGCCTATCCAAGAATAAGTGCTCACGATTATGAATAAATCACGTAAAATATTGGCATGAGCATATTAGACGCGGATCAACCACACCACTAAATTCACGAATTAAGAAAGAGCCAAGAGATATGATACTCTACAAGGAGGGGATAATAAATAGAGAACCACATCTTACAGAGATACGA
>JABUQX010137101.1:10000-12500 GCA_015478945.1 Trachelipus rathkii | reverse complement strand
GTGTCAACATCGTTGCATCCAATGTTTCATGCCACTATGTCAAAGGGGTGGGGGTCCCCGCCCCCAAAACCTAAAAATGGACTTAGAGGGTTGAATTTTGGTGAGAAGAGAATAAATAAATGAGAAGAGAATAAATGAAATAGAATGACGATGTTAAAATAAATGGCGAACTATATGGGCCAGAGCCGGAGCCGATTGCGGTGCCAGATTGGATAAACATAATTAACATATCATAGCAACTGGTGGGTTAGAGATATCGTATAGTTTTCAAATTTGCCACGCCCTCTTTATATATGGCAACATCGCTGCATCCAATGTTTCAAGCCGCAACGTCCAAGGGAGGGGGGTCCCCACCCCCAAAACCTTAAAATGGACTTAGAAAGCTGAAATTTGGTCAACGTATAGAAGAGAATGATTGAAATGGTATGGTTATGTTAAAATAATAGACGTATCATATGAGCTGGAGCCAGAGCTGATGGCGGCGGAGCCAGAATGGAATTCTGGCTCCAACCATATATTAGGACAAACGAGGCATTTACATCTACGTTTTCAATGGTGTAGAACTCATTTCTGATGGTTTCAGAACCCCCAAAATGAGTTTGATGGTCCACTTGGAGGGGGACCCCATGAAAAAAGATGAAAAGCACAGAATGCGAGACAAAGAATATGTAGGAAGAAAAAAAAGAAGAAAAAAAAGGAATAAAAAGAAGTCATATGACGGAGCAAATGAGCCGGAGCTTTTAGCCGGAGCTGGAGTTGGTGACAGCGGAGCTAGATTGGAATTCTGTCTCTCGCCACATATTAGGACAAATGAGGTGTCTATATCTATGTTTTCAAGGGTGTAGAACTCATTTCTGATGGTTTCAGAACCCCAAAATGAGTTTGAGGGTCTCCCCCTGGAGGAGCCACCCATGAAAAAGAAGAAAAGCACAGAGTGCAAGACAAAGAAGATGGAGGAAGGAAAAAAGAAGAAGTAAAAGAAGTTTCGTAAGACAGATCAAATGAGTCAATGGAGGTGCTGGTACCGATGGTGGCTCCGGTGCGGTGCCAAGTTAGTAAACATATACTTCGCACCAAAATATTGGTGTCCTAATATATGTTTTCAATGATGTAGAGAATGAATAACAAAGTTTCAACACTCTTAGAGGTAACCGTGAGACCACGCAGTGGTCTCTCCGAAAATATTATCTTTATTTTCAGAAAAAAAACTGTTTTACTTAATAAAGTTTGTGAAAAACAATATATTTTGATGAAAACACATTCGGTTTTGGAAAAACAGTGTTTTTGAAAAAAAAAAAACATATCATTGTATCTGTGTGAAAAACATTTTTGGTTTTGAAAAACATTTGTTTTGAAAAATAATTTTTAAAAAAACATTTTTGTTTATTTTAGGAAGAAAATAAATCTCCATAAAAACATTTTTATGGACCCTAAACAGTAAAGCAGTAAAGCAGTAGCGCAAACAGCCCTTAAAGGGCTCCCACTCCACCCTCACCCCACCCATGTTTTACTGCTTCACTGCTTTACCATACTTATTATTAAGAAAAATATATGTCCCTCCTTTTTATTCAGTCATATACATTTATATTTCACATTACTCGCTTTCTAAACTTTAAAACATAGACTTAAATATATTTTAAACTGTAACATTTAAGAGACATAGTGGTATACCTCTTACTTTGTTATATATATATATATATATATATATATATATATATATATATATATATATATATATATATATATATATATATATATATATATATATATATATATATATATATATATATATATATATATATATATATATATATATATATATATATATATATATATATATATATATGTTAGATATATAAAAAGATATATATATATATAAATATATATATATATATATATATATATATATATATTTTTATATATGATAGTGTTATATATATATATATATATATATATAGATGCTTTGTTTCTTTTTCTATATCTATCGTAAGAAAAAAAATTGGAAGTAACTTGAAGACTGACTCTGTTAATCCACAATTAATAAAGTGGATTAGTTATATTGAATACAGTTGCTTGGCGGAATCATTGTTGTAATTAGAGTTAGCTTATATTTGTTGACGTATAACTATTCAAGAATGAGAAGTGACTGCCAGTCGGAGGCAGCTGTAAGAAATTCGAAATAATCAAATTTCAGAAAACAGGAACAGGTTTCAAAAAAAACTCTAATTGAAGAAGGTTCTTTTACGAACACGTAGTGCAAGATTCTGTTTCTAAATCCCATATGGCACATGCTCGGAAACGGAGAAGTCTTGAAGTGGAATCTATATAAGAACATCATTTACAACGAGGACAAGTATATCTGTTAGCACCTCCAGACTCGAACACCTTGCTAGGGAATGGTCTTTGTAACTGAAAAAAGAACTGATTATTAGAGAATCAGTTAGAAGAATATTGATATTGTATGTGAGGAAACAAGAGTTTGAGAGAAGTTTTCAGTTCC
>JABUQX010137101.1:2500-7500 GCA_015478945.1 Trachelipus rathkii | reverse complement strand
CCAATGAAAAGAAAATCCCTGTATTGGAATGGCAATTTTGGCTTGATCAAAACACTTCAAGACGCATGATAATAGGAAAGGTGGACAAGGAAAGAACAGAGAAAAACATGAAACTTCAGGAAAGGAAAAGGAAACGGTTGACATTTGAAAGTAAGATGAGACACAAAGATACGCAAAAATGTGTAAGTTCAGTTGAATTATCAGGCAGTGAGAGTGATGTGCTAGAAGAATCATTTTCCTTAGAATCAGAAGAAATGGAAGAATGTCACCCTCAAAATAGAAACCAGTATCCTGAGTTGTGTAAAGCATTAGAGAGGACAAATGTGAGCAATAGAGATGCATGTCTCATAGTTAATGCTGCCCTCAAGGACCTCGGACTTCTGTCACCAAAAAACGTTGTTGATCCAAGTAAGTTACAACGCCAAAGAAAATACTGGAGAGACAAACAGTCAGAGGAGCATTTGCTGCAACACAGAGGTATGGTCTGCATTGGTTTCGATGGAAAAATAGATGAAACACTTGTCGATACTGGAGGTGTGCGTAGAAAAGTTAGAGAAGAACATTACGTGCTAGTGTCATTTCCAGATGCATGTTACATCGATCACGTTAGTCCTAACTCAGGAAGATCTCGAGATGTATTTAATGAAATTCTGGGTATTATTGAACGAACAAGATCTACAGAGACTTTAAGAGCAGTGATTTGCGATGGAACTCCTGTGAATACGGGTAACAAGAATGGAATAATCACACTGTTGGAGTTACATCTTAAAAGACCACTTCAATGGCTCATATGCATGTTGCATTTTAATGAACTGCCACTCAGGAAGTTATTTAGTGTTGTTGATGGGAAGACAACTGGCCCATCGTCACATGAAGGACCTATAACCAAACTGCTCTCATTTGATCCTCAGACCAAACCCATCATTAATTTTCAACCAATTCCAGGCTCTGTAGTTGATGTTCCTGAAACAGTTACGAAAGATCTAAGTTCTGACCAGCTGTATTTACTAAAAATCTGTTTATTAATTCAGCAAGGGGTACAAAATGCAGATCATAATAATATGCGGTATTTGAAAACTGCACAGCCGGGTGCCTTAAGCCATGCAAGGTGGCTAACTAAAGCTAACAGACTGCTTCGATTGTACGTTTCAACAGAATCCGCATCTGATGATCTGAGGCGTTTGGTACGATTCGTACTGAACTTCTATGCCCCCATATGGTTCTATATCCGCTCCCATCCCTTCTGTCAAGATGGTGCAAAGAATTTTCACTTTATGGTATCACAGTATCAAAAACTTTCTCCTGAGGATCAGAACATCATTTCTCCAGTGCTCCTAAACAACTCCTATTTTTGTCATCCAGAAAACTTGTTGCTAGCTGGTGTTGCAGATGAACGGGAAACAATAAGAAGATTTTCATGTCAACAAATTCTTCAAGCAAGAAAGAAAATTTCCTCCACCAATGTGCAAGTTCGCTGCTTTGATAAAAGGCAGCTAAACGTCAATCTCAACGCCACTTCCTACATGGAACTGATAGACTGGGGGAGTACTCCTATCACCCCCCACCTCTTCTTGATGATATTAGTGATGATATTTTGGTTAGTAATCAACAAATTCTCCTACCAAAGTATCCGTGTCATTCGGTCGATGTTGAAAGAAATGTCAAAGATGTTTCCGCTGTTTCTAGTAGGGTCGTTGGTCATACTTCTCGACATGGTGCAATACTACAAACCAAACATTCTCGAATCGAAATACCTTCAGTACAGACAAAATCTGATTTTCTATGAGATTTTGTACTATGCAGGTTGTTTAGCATGTAAGAATGTAAGGATATTTAAGCTATACTGTATATCTGGCTATATATATATTTTTGTTTTTAAATAAAAAGATTCAAGGTAAAGTTGGGGTATGAAAACAAATCTTGAAGAACTTACTTTTAACACATTTCAGTTTGTACCTGAAGTGAGCACCAAAATAAAGTTGTTTCAAATCTGCACTACAACTTTTGTATGTTTTCAACCCAGCTTAAGAAGCTATAGTGAGAGCATATATATATATATATATTTTGTTATATATATATTTATATATATATATATATATATATATATATATATATATATATATATATATATATATATATATATATATATATATATATAAATATATATATATATATATATATATATATATATATATATATATATATATATATATATATATATATATATATATATGCATACAACTTTATGTATATATCCAGATATATATATATATATATATATATTAATATATTATAATCCACCTCCTCTCCCCAAGCCTGGGGGTAAGGGGCATAGCAAGCACCGGAAACAGAAAAGTAGTAGAAGAATATGACGCATTTCGAAAAGAAAGTCCACCCTTACCGCCTCCTCTATACCCTTTAGCAAGACTCGTCGCAGTCAAAAAAGTCCTCCCTAAAGCTTCACTGGATCATGACGGACATTCACTATGGCATCTCGTCAATGTAAGGTTCATCCCCTGGCCCAGGGAAACCACAAACATACCCCCCTCACAAAACCCCGCCATTCACTTCTATTATGCATCTCACATCTTGCCTCTACCAAACTCACATTTCTCTCCTTTCTCTCCTTCAGGTATTCCTTTACTGACTCAATCCACTTTTTCTTCGGTCTCCCAGCCGGTCGATTCCCAACACACTCACCAAGTACATCCGCTTAACCAACCGACTTTCATCCATCCTTTCCACAATACCAAACTATCTCAACGTACTTTCATTTATTTTCTCATTTACCACTTTCCTCACACCACACAACTCTTGAATACGTTCATTCCACATTTTATCAATTCTTCTCACACGTAAAACGCCCCTAAGATTGTCTATCTGAACACATTATACTTTAGATCTATACCTCTTATTCAAAACCATAGTTTCACTACTATACATTAACAAACGAAAAAACAAACCCTCATGTAAGACCCTAGAGCACTCAATACTTAGTACCTTTACGACCACTAAGGGTTTAATTGCACCAGCCACCTTTCTGCCATTCATAACTTTTCTATTACACTCTGCATCATCCGTTCCCTTTTCATCCAAAATATATCCTACTATTAAACTCACACACTAGTTCCTGCTGCTCAATATTTAAAATAACTTATCACTGAGGGATGTCCTCACTGACAACCATAACCTTACTTTTATCTACGTTTACTTTCAAACCTCTCATTTTAAACAACCTGCCAAATCCCTCTACCAATCCTTTCAAACTCTCTTCATATTCGCCACGCAAAACCAAATCATCCGCATATAATAGGTAATGCACTATCCACTCTCTTCCATTCTCAATCATTCTAACACCATCTCCTGCCACCCCCATGTCTAGTTCTTTCATGACCTCATCTATATACAAATTGAATAATTAAGGAGACATAACGCATTCCTGCCTAACTCCGCTATTAATATTAAACCAATCACTTCCGACTCCATTTATTCTTACACACGCTTCACTATTGTCATACATACTTTTGATTCCATTCGGAAGCCTACCAAAAACACCATATATCACTAACATTTGCCAAAGAGCTTTCATATTAATCCTATCATACGCCTGTTGCAAATCCATAAAACCTAAATACAATTTATTCTTCTTCTTTCATTTTCTCAATCATATTTTTTTTTTCAATGTAAAAGATTTGATCTACACATCCTCTACCACTTCTAAACTCATCTTGTTCTTCACCAATCAGTCCTTCAGTCACTCGACTCACTCTTTCGACCAAAATGCCAGCATATATCTTCCATACTACTCTCAATAAACTACTTCCCCTATAATTCATAAAGCTACCCTTATCCCCTTTAGCCTTATATAGGGGTACTATTACTGCTCTCATCCAATCCCTCGAAACTATGCCCTCCATAAACGCTTTGTTACACAACTTCCAAATCCACTCAATCACCATCTCACATCCGTTCTTGATCATTTCATCAGTAATTTGTTCTATACCTGCAGATTTACCATTCTTCAACATTCTCACTCTACCCATTACCTCTTCCTTACTAAGAACTTCATCTCCAAAATACCTATTACTTCTTCCACCATCAAACCCACACACATCCACTATTACCCCTTCATTATTGCCGATGTTATGCAGGTTTTCGAAGTGTTCCCGACACATTCTCCTCATATCCATTTCATCAGTTACGATAGCACCGTCCCTATTCCTTATTCTACGCAGAATCCCCTTATTCTCATTCTTAATTTTTCGTGCTTCCTTCCAGAAGAGCTTCCTATTCCCTTGCAAGTCCCCATTCATCCTCCTTCTAAACTGTTCATTTACCTCTTTATTTTCCTACTACGTATGCATCTCTTAGTACTCCTTTTTTTCTATTTATATAATTCTAAATATCTTTCTTTTGAAACTTCATCATTGACTTTTAGTACATTCAACCACACTTCTTATTTACTTTCAATCGCTTGCATAACCTCTTCATTCTACCACTCACTGTTAACATTCTTACTTCCTACTTTAGCACATCCACATACTTCATTTGCACTACTAACAACCGCTCCTTCATTTGCTTCCTGATTTATTCAGTTTCAACTTGTTCACATTCAACTGATTTATTTGCAAGAGCTCTTAAATACTTATCCTTATTATCTTGTTCACTTAATTTCTCACTCTAATTCTATCCACTTCCTTCCTTATCACCTTCCTCTCCATCCAAGCCCCCACTAACTTAATTTTGCATAAAACAATATAATGATCCGATAATCCCATTCCTAACCCCATTCACTAATTTAACATCCAACACATGCTTCAATATCTCCTTCTTCACCAACACAAAATCAATCACACTTTTCACTTCGATACCATTTCTACCTACACCAACTCTAGTATATTTATGAATACTCTTGTGTTTAAAGAAAGTATTACTTACACATACATCTCTCCTCACAGAAATCAATCACCTTCCTACCATTCTCATTTTCTCCCGAACAC
>JABUQX010137100.1:0-5000 GCA_015478945.1 Trachelipus rathkii | reverse complement strand
TATGTATATATTGTGTTTCATTTTTTAGGAGGGGGGGAGAGCAAATGCGGAATGCTCGAAGATAGAGGGAAGATAAGATGGCTAATTTTGTATATCTTGTGTGATTTGAAAGCCAATGTATGTAATTGGGTTGAAAGGGTGGATTTTCTGCTATGGGTATGTGAAGTTGTGAGTTGTGTTCCAGTGACCAAAGGATCAAGAAGGGTAAGGTATTTGAGGAATTTATATGGTGAATTGACGAGATAGATGTAATCTATTAATGGAAGAAAGGACGATCATCAGAGTTTTGTGTGTGGTAAAAGCGACGAAAAAATCTTTCGTTTATTTACATAACGGGAGCCATATGCATTTGTGAGAAGGAGATGTGGTAATATGTAATAGTATTCAATTATTTCCATGTAAATGTTACTAAGTATGGGGGAGAGAGGGGAACCATACTGAGTTGGAGGTTATGTTTTGTAATAATGGCCGTTGACAGGTTTTGGAAGTAATTTGTGTTGAAGGGAGAGATTTAATGGGTTCTTTAATTAAAATTGAAACGGAAAGAATAACTCACGATTGTGTTCATTAATGAATCTTTCTAATAAATTAAGGGTGTGGGGAACTAGAACTGAAGTGAAAAGGGATACTGCATCGAAACTTAGAAATTTATGCGCGTTGGGGTTTAAAGAGTTTGTACGGGAAATGAAGTTTTCGGAGTTTTTTAAGTGAGAGGTAGAAATGTTGTTTATGAGGGGTTTTAATTGATTTGATAGCCATGAGGATAATTTATATGTTGTGCTGTTTATATTTGAAATAATGGGATGGAGTGGGATGTTTGTTTTATGAATTTTTGGTATGCCGTAAAACTGTGTTGCAGAATTCATATAGGAATGGAGTTTTGGGATCAACTGTTTGTGTTCTTTCAGTATGTTGTTGAGGAATGAGTTAAATTTATTTTGAGGATTTTTAGCTGGTCTTTATTTAGTAGGGTGTATACTAGACTGTCCCAAAGGTTATAGGTATGAGGGAAAAAGGTCCCTCATCGATCCCCCTTAATTCGAACATTTTATGAAAAATGAATTTTTGGTTAAAATTGTTCAATTTGTTTATGCCCCTTGTTTATTAACATTATTTAAAAATCAAAATAGTTATGAAATAGCTGTTGACGATTGCCTTGCTTTATTTCACGAGTACCCACCTACCTACCTACCTTATAGGGGCCCCATATCGACCCCTCTTAATTCAAGCTTATATGAAAAAATGAGGATTTTCAGTCAGAATGTTGAAGTTGTTCTTGTCCAATTTTCAATATTTTGGCTACATTTTTATGTAAACTATAAAATGTAAGTTAGGACTTGCCTCGCTTTATGGTTAGAGCATCCACCTGTCCTATTGGGTCTCCCATTATTTAAAGGAGTTTACTTATATAAAGTAAGAAGGTATTACATGAAAAGGAAATGTTTTATAAATCTATATATTTTATTTGGGAAGACAATTTTTTTTTATCTGATGATGGAAAATGTTGACGGTGGTATTCGACGACTTGGTACAAGAGATTTCGTTCCTCATCGCTTCTAGTCAGCCCTTCGTTGAAATCAGCTGCCAGTTTCACTGCCCTTTCTGCAGCATCATTCACAGACTTCAATGATGGTACACATCCTTCAAGATCTTTTAATGTTTTTGGAAGTGGTAACTGCATGCATTGAAAAAGATTTTGAGTCCTTTTTGTGACCAAGTTGCTCAAATCAGACCGTTTCAAAGTCGAGACCCTCTTCCCTTCTAACCGACGTAGTTCTTTTTGACATTCAGCTTTGTTGTGAAGATTCTGTAGCATATCATTCTTCTCGGTGTCGGTGGTTTTGGATGAGAACATAGCGAGTCCAGATAAATCCTCACACAAGTACAAGAGATTACCCCGGAACTTTGTCAATGCGGTGGTGCCTACATCCGGATCTACAGCCTTGTATTTTTCTAGGTCTTCTAATAGTTCCAAATCATTAACGGGCGCGTCCACTGTCAATGGAGCTTCAAACCACTTCTTTAGATAGATTGTGGTGGCAAAGATATTTATCCTACGTAATGATTGGACCTCATAAGGGGTCAATTGAAATTGATTTCGAAAGAGGTAAACCTTAAGACAGTAAATACCTTTGTCCATCCATCTGGCCAGGTGACATGCTCCAGGACCACTGTATTTAAAATCTCTTTTGGCATGGCCTTCGAGAAAAACTAAAGTAAGGTTCAGAAACTCACGATAATCCCTCTTGGATGACAAACTTTAAGTTGTTTTTCAATGAAGTGAACATTTTGATCTTTTTTCGTCGTCACCCATTTTGAAAGGTCATCGCTCTCGTCATCATCGTTGAACGGAACAGCTTTTGTCTGGTCGATAAACTGCCACTGATTTTTGAAACGAGAGAACAACGGAATATCTGGGCCAGAAGATTTGAAAAAGAGGTCAAATGCTGAAGTAATTACCAATTCCATGATATGGTGTCTGCAAGCAAGGAAAAGAAGGTGCCGGTCAAATTTGTCCTGGATAATCGAACAAGCACCAATGTAAACACCAGTATTAGCCATTGTGGTGTCGAAGCAGAGGCCAGCAATCCATGGTTTATCTTGCGACCAATCGTTGATCACTTTAAGGACAGCTCCAGCAATCTGTTCTCCTGCGGCAGTAGTTATTTTTGGGATTTCCAACAATTTCTCAATATTTTTTCCCGTGACCAGCACTGCTAATCGCTCACATTTATTTATTTCTGAATCCGGGAGAAGTTTTCCATCGAAGTGGACAACAAGGGGCGTATCGGGATTGAACTCAGTTTTGATTTTATCAGCTAAGTCCTTCCTGGATTTCTTACGAGAACGATGAAGGCTTGATTTGGAAAAGGTGACCGAAGATAATTCCACTCCTGCTGCAGTGAGTGCCGGAGCAACAATGTGCATCGCTTTTCGATTTGATGTTCCAGTCCTGTCTAGAGCTGAAGCAAAATTGGGATCTTCAATAATCATTCTTGGCAACACTTGCTTGCCCTTATGAGCTGATTGATGAGGTGTAGGAACAGAAGATTTATGTTCGATTTTTGAGTCCAAATAGGAACCACTTTCTACTATCATTTTGACTTCCTTCGAAGCTGATTGGTGAGATGTAGGAACAGATGATATACATTCATCCATGGAGTCCGAAGAAGAACTTTCTATTGTCACTGTTGCTCGTAGTAATTCCATTTCTTCACTGCTTCTCTTCTTTCTCATTTCTTCGAACGATCGACGTTTTTCCCGCCTCGCTTCTCTGCGAGCAAACTCCACATCCTTTCCTCCAATGTACATATTTCTCACAGTTAGCTGATCCTCCAAAAACATTTTATCTTTGGGATCTTTGATTAGATCCATTGCATCTGCATGAGCAATATTGAAAACTGTCTTCAACTTGTCTTGAAATGCCGTTTCCAGCTCTAATTTCCTTTTTCCCTTACGATTTCGATTTCTACAGATATTCTCATACTCTTTCAAAAGAGCTTTGATCCTCTCAACACACTTCGGCTTGTGGGATGTCGGAATAGATCCCTGAATCCACACGGCCATAACTTCGTCGACTACTACATTAGCAGCTGCCGCCTTAGACATGTTATTTTTTCGAGTGAAGAACATTATTCTTTGAAGAACCTCTCCCATAGTAGGTAGTTGACGAAGCCCATTCAGTGGTTCATATCTCAATAAACCCAACAGCCATACAGTATTAAGGTTTCGTGTACACATTTTCTGAAAATAAATATGTAATAAATTAATCAAATGGTCCAGTTCAAAATGATACTGGGAAATAAGCATTAATCAATGTGCGTAATATACATGTTGCGTATTTGACATATACGTAAATTAAATTATTCGAATGTTTTTATTATTAATACCTACTTAAATGTAAAGTTTAAATGTATGAAATAGTAGGCAATATGCATAAATGTACATTGAACATTATTAATTTTGATTATTTAAACAAAAAATGGTGCTTATAACAGCAATGCGCATTTTTTATATTTGCAATCATTATATAATAATATTTTCAATTTATGAATCGTTTTACTTTATTTTAAAAAAAGCTCATGAACATTTAAGTAAAAATATCCTAGGAAATTACCTTTAAATTTCTTGATGATCGCTTAAACAAAACAGCACAAGTCCACAACTGTATATACTTGATATCTGATAAGGTAATCAATTTTCCTGGAATATTTGGTATCAACTTAAAATAATTAATACTACGAGGTGAATTAACCAATAAAATTTTTTAAATTTCGAAATCTAATCTGAAATGGAAAAATACGAAAAATATTTTATTCTGCAAAAGTAACACACTGCATGAGGGAACCCTTAATATTAAAATAGACTAATAATATTTTGTATATCGGGGGGAACAATTGTCACAAAAAAGGAGTATAAAATAAAATATATTTTTTATTTTGGGGGACAATCTAATATATATATATATATATATATATATATATATATATATATATATATATATATATATATATATATATATATATATATATATATATATATATATATATATAAATATTATATATATATATATATATATATATATATATATATATATATAAATATGTATATATAAATATATATGTATATATATATATATATATATATAGCAATATATATATATATATATATATATATATATATATATATATATATATATATATATATATATATATATATATATATATATATATATATATATATATATATATATATATATATATATATACATATATAAAGAGCAAATATATATATATATATATATATATATATATATATATATATATAGATATATATATATAGTATATATAAATATATATATATATATATATATATATATATGTTATGTTATGTTATTTATATATATATATATTGAAGCGGCGCAATGAAAAACGCGGAAAGGTTTCACGATAAATGCGAAACGGTTAAACACCCAAATTGAAACTGAACGAAGTACAATA
>JABUQX010137099.1:7500-26203 GCA_015478945.1 Trachelipus rathkii | reverse complement strand
TTGCCAGATAAACCTGTTTTGAGAAATAAGGCTATTCCCTCAGTTGACATAAATTTAAAGCAAACACGTGCAACCTTGCAAAAGAAGAAACATTAGTCAGAATAAATACCGTATTCTATATCCTTTGATAAGTAAACATCCCGCTTAGGCCCGATGTAAAAAGGTATATGGAATGAATCAAAGTTAGATTACTACATTTCAACGCGTGAGTAACAAAAAAAAAGAGTATATTTTCGATATGAACTAACTTTTCTACCGTACACTACGCGAAGAAATTGTGCTCGTTCCACCTCTAGTTTACAGATTGAAGCTAGATTTCTAGATGAGGATAGACAGCTAACCGTCTACATATCAGTAAAATTCATACAGATTGGATTCCACTGAAACATCAGATGTCTGTAGAGTAACGTGTGAGTGTGGACGCCCTCACAAGAAGAAATGATCTTAGATAATATATCTGAGTAAAGTGAGAAGTGGTGAAGAGCGGGGAGAGAGGTGGTGTGCGAAACGGATTCTGCCGCTGGCGTGGGTTGATAGATGCGTAAGGAGAGCGGTAGCGGGGAGATAGGTTTGTTGATGAGGAGTGGCAGGTAGAGAGAGAATAGAGAGTCATGGGCATAGTGCGTTGCAGCGCGAGGTGGGGTGGAGTGTGCGAACTAAATGAAGAGCTTTAGGAGGATTGGCGGGATAACTAGTAGAGTGATGTGGAGGAGGGAGGATGGGAAATGGAAGACGGAGTTGAGAGAGTGATGGCGTGTAAGGGTGCAGCCATGTCAGAGAGGCTTGTATGAGCAAATGTTATCTGTGTCGGGAGAAATGTGCTGCGGCACAAAGTCATCTTGGGAAGATAGAGAATGAAATGAGATGCCATGAAGGTGAAGATGTAAAGTTATCTGCGAGATATATATATTGTGGATAAAGTTTATTGGTCCTTGTCAGAAATAGCAAAATAAAGGAGATTAGGGATATTCTAGAACACCTGATTGATAAGTACTTTTCCGAGTAATAGTGAGTTGGATGAAATTCAGATTATTTATGTTATCTCTTGGAATGAAGATGTTCTTCAATACACCTCCAGATTTCGACAGATAGTCTATATCCTCGACACCGTGGACTAGTTTGACCCATTTGAGAGCGAGTACATAATTCGATAAAAGAAAGATTAATACTTCTAATAAAAATATGTAAGAATGAAGAAAATGAAAATGAAAGAGTAAAGTATTAACCTGTCCCGACCCATGGGAAGAGCTAATGTATATACCCGATCATAATGATCAGTCCAAAGACTAGAGATCATACTTGTACCCTAGAGTTTATAAAGTTTTGAAACCAATTTTATAGATATTTAGTCTCCCCTAACCCTATGCCATAGATAATGTATATATTAGTAATTCCGATGCTGTCCATTTTGTGGTCTTACGAGAGTAGTTATATACCTGTTTTAGAGAAATAACAATTAGTTATAGAATGATTCAGCAATTAAAACGCGAGCCTTATGACTAGTAAGTCAATTGATTATTCTTATATGGAGTACCTTTATTAAACGGCAGTAAATGTGAATTTCCTTAAACGGATATTTATGTGCAATATATTGCATATATGTTTACATAATAAAAATAATCGAAGAACCGTAAAATCCTATCCTTTGCAAAGAAAAAATTGCATTTTCTTCCTCTAGAAATGATTATAAAATCATCATTGGTGTGTCAAGACTAATTTCTTCAAATATTACTGCAAGTCAATCCCTTGTCATTCTGCTTTTAAACATTATCTTAGATAACTTATTTTGTTTAATGTACCAATTTTGTTTTATAACTTCTGCCCTGAAGCTTAACCTTCTTTTTTTATTCAAAGAAATTATAAAGAAATATATATCATAGAATAATGATGAATAAATGTAAAGTGAAGATGAGTCTCCGAATGTATAAGTAAATGTAAATATTGGTGTAAGTAGATTAATCCTCTCAATGATGATATTGAAATTAATATGAATGATTAATGAAGACTGATTTTTGTCTTATGATATTAAGAACTAATACGAATATATCAAGAAGAAATATGTTACAAATTACAACTAATATTATTAAAATTGAATGAAGTGATGAAAGGTGAAGTTGTCATCATAAGTTCAATACAGGTTCATTCGAACAATTTAAAAGATTTAGAATAACGAGTTGTTTAGGTCCAGAGTCTCATATACTACCCGGTTTTTATTATCCTTTGGCTATGTACAGTGTTACAATAATCAGTAGAAGTAGATGAGTAAAATGAACTAGTATAGAAATAGACGACCCGTAATTCTTAAAATTTTATGACCTATGAAGTAATTCTAAAGAAGTAGAAATAAAAGATCAAAATAGTTTTTATTATCGTACAATATATATATACAATAAGAAAATAAATTAAGAATTTTAATTATTTAAAATTATTTGTGATTTTATTTTATATCAATTATAGCAACATAAAACATAGAATCGTCATTCATTTATTAATTAACAAGATGAAGTTAGAAAAGAATATACGGTGAGAGAAGAATAGGGAATTCCGGTAAATAAAGGAGATGGACTGAAGAGAGTGCGAAAGCACAGAGACTATCAGGCGTGATTGAGGAGGATAGCAACAAAACAAGGTCTCATAATGTCATTGGATAATTGGTAATCATAAGAACATAAAAGGAGCTAACATAGTAAAAAACATGTAGAGTAATTAATTATGTTGCTACAATTAATGAGGTTCAGCTGTTATCAAGTTACTAAGATAGTTACAGTCAGAAGTAAGGATAAGTGGAAGCGAGTTGTAAAAACACACTTAGGAGAACAAAGAAGGTTAGAATTAAGAAGTAATACATATGAGGAGACTTAAAGGAAGTATATTAATCTCGGGAATGAGAGTAACATGAATGTGATAAGCCATTTATTCGGTCTCAAGAATACGGAACATAGATAGGACTTATAAAATAGTGAGTAGGCAAGGGTGAAGAAATGTGGTGTCGAAAGTTTTCAAAAGAAAATAAATGGAAGCAATATATGACTTAAAGTGACTGAAGTTGTAGGGACCTGGATAATATATGCATTTTTAATCTTAATCGAAAAATAGAAATAACAATTAAAGATAGAGAGAGAGAAGATGAGAAGAGTACAGGAATCTATAAACTTATAAGGCGCGGAATGCGGGGAAATGATGGTCGTATGAATCCTAAAAGACATGAGAAGGTAAGATGTACCACAGAAGAAAGAGGGTAAAGACAGTCTGAGAGCCAAATAAGGATTTGTATGTTCTTTACTATACTAGAACATACACAGCGCTCAGTAGATGAAACTAGGAGAAGAACGAGAGAAACGTGTAAAAAAAATAGAATTAGGAGAACGACATAAATGAGACGCAACTTAACGTAAAAGAGAATAGCCGAAATACCGGCATTTCAAGTGTAAGTGAGACGTACGAGAATTGGTTGGCCGGTTTTATAAAGATCAAGCCATCAATTGGAAGAAATAATTGGAGCGCGGTATAAGAGAGAGTGAATATATTGGAACAATAGCCAAAAATTGAAAATGATATATATGATCAAAACGTTATCAGGGTTCAAGGATTAAAAGATACTAATAATTCGATTATATAAAGATACAAAGTATAAGCATGTGCCTGAGTAATAAAAATAGGATTACATTATCGTGACGAAGTATAATAAGAAAAAGGCACTAACACTAATTAGGATTAGAATAGTATCCACAGATATTAACTACGATTAATAATATGTTCGTCCAAATGAAGGGAAGCTGTAATCTGGCCAACTCTGCAAACGAAGATAAATCCCCAGTTTAGAAAATAACATAAATTTCTGTGTAATAAACTACATATTCAATGACTGATCAATTAACAGATTAGAGTTAAGAAGAAGTATACCTGCCATGAATTTAAACAGGGTAGAGAATTTTGCTAGCGTACATAATGATGTGAGTAAAAAAGGACTATAAATAGAGATACATTAAAGAAACTTACAAGATCTAATTTTCAATACCTTCTGGGGCGGAACTGAAGTATCTACGAATCCAGAACATGTAACAGCAAGTAATTCGCAATGTCAAGAAGGGGTCCTGCAATAAATCACGCGCCGCTAAGAAATAAACAGACCATCCAACTGAAGCAAACCCTCGTGCAAAGGTAATGCAAATATAAAGAATAGAGAAAAGCGTAAAAGAGAATACCTCTAGTCTAACTAGCATAGAATATATGAAATTGCCAGTGAATTTGAGTGGAAGAGCGAAATAACGGCAGTGGGCAAGAAGCAGCATTGGAGCCTCGCAGGAGCGGAGAATGCAGACAAAATAATATAATATAGGTAATAATATAATAATGGGTTAATGAATAGATATATAGAGAGAATAGTATATAGGATAGTTGATAATAATGTAATTTACTATGTATATATAGAATAGATAATATAATATAAATAAATAAGAGTAAGGTAATGATAGTGATTAAGTACATAAAGATAGATAATAAGATAAAATAGATATAAATAAGAACAAATATTAAAAACTATATAAATATGAAACATAAATTTTATGATATAAGAAATATAAAATAAATAATAAAGCGATACTATATATTATATTTATATAAATCTAAACCGCCGCGTGGCGCAGAGGCTGCTAAAGTCGACCGCAAACTCTCATACGAAGAAAAGAGGACGCTGCGTTCATAATTCCTCCGAACGTAAGAGTCAGAAATTGGGAAGATTTTAATCTAAACCAATGGGGGACTAAAGCAATTAAAAACAATCGACTGAAGGAACAATTAGTTGGAGGGAATGAAGCACTGGTTAACCCTAGGATAAGCGCGGCCTTTAAAGTTCGTATTGGCTAAAGTGGGTCACCCCGGTGTTAACCCTACCTAAATAAGAATAAAAGCACGTAATAAAAAGTATAGAAGTAATAGAAAGAATAGGTTAATAACATATATATATATATAGAACAAAACATATTATATAATAAGTAACTAATAGAATAACTAATAATAACATTAAGTATAATAATATAATAAATATAATAGAAAAGAAAATACTAAGAGAATATATAGATAATATATAGAATAAAATTAATATATAGAGAATATATAGTTAAGAAAAAAGAATAGATATAAGAATGAAAATAACTAATAATGTTCAATGGTGCTCTTGGTTACAGCAATTAGAAGCCATGTTGAACATAGTGACGGGTAAAGAAGCCAATACCACGAGAGTGGACGGTGGATACTGCGTGGGCTGAGAGCGATGTTAACCGAACGTGAGACTTCCGGAAGGCTCTTCACGGAAGACCGCAGGTGGCCACAGCGTCAACTAAGCCTACAAGAAATAAGGGGATAACCGAGGGCACCAAGTAATGTGTGATTCTCTAGGACCACTGTGACCTAGTCTAAGATAAGGGAGCTAGAAGGACATACCACTTTCTTATGAAATATGATGCCCTAATCCAGGACCCATCACCTGTTATAATATACTTTATAAGTTTCATATTGTGAAATAATAACGTGAGGGTAAAAATATAAAACATGATATTCAATATTATTAGGAGAGAATCTAGGGAGGATATAATAAATGTTGTATTGTAAGAAAAAACTAAAGCTATTGAGAAGAAACAAAAGAACGTATTAGAATCAAACAGACTAGGTCAGCAACAACAACAAGCAGATTTACCACACGAATGGGTCTCTCAGCCTTACCCCCACCTCGGCCTCTCCAATTCTATCATACGGTGCCCAGCAGGGTGGTTAGTAATCACAATAATATCTGCATTCCTTGATGGTCGTATTTAATAATAATTTTGGATTAGGAACAAATCCACTACCTGGTGGCGCATCGCAGCCTATTTCAATTGACGTAATCGACCAAATTGAGGTAAACCTGGCGCCTTACAATCGGGTTCCGGCAAAGCAACTGCGGGGAAAAAATAGCGTTGCCACCTAACCGTCATAGTTCGATTTCGGTTGAGTTAACTCCAAAATGCCCTGCATTCCCTCAGGGTAAGATAAATGCCAGGAGGAAAAATAGAAAGAAGGTAAGGAACACCATACGCCGGAAATCATTACTGATATTTGCAGAATACACCACCTTGAACAAAGCTCTTATGAACTGAGCAAAAAGAACTCAATTATTCTTAGCCTTAGCAGCGCTGAAAAAGCGAATATGTAGGAGATTGAAGATACCCCCCCGAAAAAAAGTCCAACAGAAAGTATTCGATGAGGAAAGTAGTATGAATCACGCAATTCGTCGTTCAAAAATTTCTACCCGGAATGCGAAGAAAGTATACGACGGATATCTTGGTCGATCGGAAAATTTAAGCCGGGGTCTCTCGGTATAGACATCCCAGTTGTATATTTCCACTCTAATGAAACAACAGAAACATTATTGCTATCATAGTTCCTATAAACAAGAAAGTTTTAATGGGCAGAAAAGTTGATGAAAGAGAATTACCTGCTCGGAAAGCAATTGATAAACGTTGACGTGATTTTTTAAATCAGAAACACGACCGTGCAAGGGTCAAGAGGGACATACAGAAAATGGAAAAATACCTCGACAAAGGATGCGGCGTCGGGGTTTACTGTCGACCTTTATTACTCCTTATCCACCTTCAAAAGGCGGAGTAGTGAAGTGAGAAGTGAGAGAAATATCCTACAGGAGGACCGAAGTCACAGAATCGATAGTGAGCAAGTAACAAGTTTATTACCCCGAGTGCCCAGACAAGTTGCTGTTAAGATGGCCGAACAAGTCTTGGATCAGTCCCGCGAAAGGAAAATAATAACCAAATGACCGAGTATCCAACCTCGGTGCTGGATGAGAGAAAATCTTAAGAAGCAACAACTCCTAGACCAGAGAAACACACAACACACTGTGCGCAAAAAAACTACGAAAGGAGAAGCAACCAACAAGTTGAAGTCTCTACTGTGCCGCTTAAGAAAAAAATGCCGGAGTACATTACCTAAAATGTAAGAAAATCGAACAGGGGCCGGGTTTTGGGGAGATTAGTGGGGTGATCGAGATGACAGAGGGAAAATGCGTATGGAGAGGATGAAAGTGGAGTATCAGCTCTAAATGCGAATTGTTCAGAGAACAATGTTAACAAAGAGAGGAGACAGAGGTACCTCAACACGCGATATAAGTTCCAATATGCGAGGGTGCGGGAAGGGCGCTACCCTCATCACAACATGATAACTGATTGACTTCTGGCTTAATCCTAAGAACAAGGAAGTTTGCCTTCAGTAGGGTACAATAAAATGTGGCAGAATGGGCAGTGTGCTAAGAAGAGTAGAATAAGGAACGAGTATGGATACAAGAGCGAGGGAAGAGTGGGAAAGCTTAGAAAGTTAGAAGGTAAAGAGAAGTGAAGAACACGGCAAACAATCTGTGAGTGGTTACAATATAGCCTTAATCATACATACCGACGAAAGACGACATCGCCCACTCCGAATTATTAAGGCCACAGGCCATAATCAACTAACACGAGCATCGACGACATTGTCAAAACCACTCCTCGACCCCATCTGACAAATTTCTGGACAGCGGACCCAGAATGATCAACCCGCTGCAACGATCTAATAATCACTCATAATCTTTTCATTGATTGTCCCCTAACTGGATCACCTTGAATTCGCACGCACGTCCTTTTTCCTACTTTAAGAACAAAAATCCAATAACACGAAGGCTAATAACATGGTGAGAATATAACCCAGAAATATCTTATTTGAATAACCTTACCCATATATAACAGTATAAGCTCTTATTCTTCTAATCTTCAAATAAACTGATATATATTTCTTTGAAATATTAAGAACAAGTGAGTTAGTTTTATGTAATGAATATTTAAATAAATATGTTCCTATGATTAAGCCCACAAAAATCTTTTTATTTAACTTTAATTATTAATATCGATTAGCTAAATAATTAAAATTTCATATATATCAAATTTAAATCTCTTTTGAACATTAAAAATGAAAGGATAATACCAGGATCCACCCATGAAAGAAGTTGATTAACAAACACACGAAGAAAAAGAGGAAAGAAGAAGAAACTGTGGCCTTGTTCTCTGTGCGCCCAGGGTAGAGGCCACATGAATAACATGGAACTCAAAATGAAGATATGATTATATCTTTCTATGTTAACAGTGTCAAGTAATCAGTGCTTCTTTTTTATCTCCAAGACTGGAGAGAAAGTTAAGCGTGAGTCAGCTATGAACCAAAGCATCGGAGAAAAGAAAAGCAAGAGAGTAGTTAGAAAAATGAAATTATAATGACTTAAAGTCGAAAAGAAAGCCCAGCTTAACCGCCACCATTTTTTTTTACACTATTAAAATTAGTAAAGAAACTCGTCTTCAGTGATGCAAAGAAAAAATCCACCCAATAGAGCGTATCAGCAAGGGAAAGCGCGAATAGGGGAAGAATTCAGATACTCACTATGTAAATGCAGTCAAGTAGGGTTCGATGCGAACTGCGCCCAGTAGTAGGGCCATTCATAGACCATAACCCCCTCACAAACCCGCCATTCACTCCTATATTATTATTATGCTTTCTTCTCGCCTCTGCACACCCAAAGAACTCACATTTCTCTCCTGCAGATGACTTCCAGGAATTTACTGAACTCAAACCACTTTTTGCATCGCAATCTCCAGCCGGTCGGTTCCCAACACACTTAAACAAAACTATAGCATCCGCGCTGTAAAGACCCAACCGAACTCAAATCATTCAATCCCTAGGTTCCACTAAAGATGACTCCAAACACATAACTCAACGATAACTTTCAAATTATAATTCTCTACGTATATATCCATATCTGTCACACCACATAAAACTCGGATCTAATATAACGGTTCATTCCTTCATTTTAAATCTTAATTCTTCTCACACCTAGACACGCCCCTAAGATTGTAAAGCTAAGAATTATCCATCTGAACACATGAAACTTAGAATCATGAAAATACTTCTGGATTCCAGACCAATTAGTTCTCACTAACTAAATACAATAAAACATGACAAAATGGTAACAATCCATACCCTCATCTAAGCACCCTAAGCGCAGCTCCCAGACTTAGAATATCTTTAGAACAAATTTCTAACCAGAGATTTAATTGAACACCAGCCACTGCAGTCTGCCATCACAACATAAGCAACTACTACACTCTGTCATCAATCCGTTCCTTTAACTTCAGTACAACAACATGAGTACATCCTTATAAATATTTAAACTATCAGACACTTGTTTCGACAGACTGTCAATACACATAGCTAACATAAATACATTCACGACTGAGGCACTGTCTTCACTCACAACCGATAACCTTAACCTAACTTATCTATGTTTACTTTCAAACCCCTCCTTTGTACACACGCTGGCCAAATTCATCGAGCTACGATTGATACTCTTCTCAAACTCTTCTTTCAGAATATCGCCAAACAAAACACAAGAGAGTCGATACGAACAATGGAACAAATAGGCTAAGTAGAACTAGGGCAGCACTCCACATCAAATCTCACAACATTGCTCCACCATGAGTCATAAGCACGCATTCGCAGCCCCCCAGGGACCTCAATAAACATTACTATGCATAACCCATCCGAATAATACAAGGAATGAATAAGAATAACCAAAGGAGACACAAAACGAAACCCGTACTCACTCACTCACGAAACAGATCAACATAAGGCTAAAACACAGACCTCACCTTTTAAGAGCAGCAACAATGGGGTACTGCTTAACACGACGCCTCAACATATACCACATTACATAAATATCTTAGAGGTAAATCCAAGATACGAGACACTAGCAACCAACACCTAATATAACACTAACAAGTGCCAATGAACGTGCAATATAGAAGACATATCAGAAGGAAGCAACCATAATCATACACATACATACGCCTGTTGCCAATCCATAAAACCTAAAGTACAATTTATTCTTTTTTCTCCCTCATAACATCTCAAATCATATGTAATAATACAAATGAAAAAGATTCTGATCCACACGATTCCAATCTAGCCACTCCGTAGAACGACGACTTTAAGTATTCGACAGAGTGCAGATGCACTCTCAGTAACGACTCGACGCATTCTTCCTCGACCCAATATAATAATACGGACCAGCATATAATACTTCGACATAATCTCATAGGCTACAAGACTAGACTGAACTTCCCCTGAATAAATTATCTGTACAGTCTCTTATCCACCGATTACACCCTCTATAGTAAGGTACTAAATTACTGTCTTCTCCTCAATCCGTTGAACTATACCCTCCATAAAATAAACGCATGTATGTAATAGTACAAACTTACTATAATCCAATCAATCACGATCCTCGACTCCATTCTATGAAATCATTTGACATATAAATATATAGAAATATATATAATGATATGAAATAGAAGGAATATATATAATAAAAATATAGATAGTAAGATAATATAATAAAATACTATAATAATATTAAATATATAAATATATAATTAAAAATATATAAATAGTAAAATAAGGTTTCATGGAAAAAATACATACAATAAACAGAAGAATAATATATATATACCTATATATATATAATATATATATATAATAATATAATATATAAAAATAGAATAATAATGATATTAGATAGAAATCAAGCGCTACAGACTACAATATTTACCGATATATATAGCTAAATACGGTAGTAAAAATAAAAAGAGAGCGAATAGAAAGGGTAAATAAATATAAAGAAATACGATATAATAAATATAAGAAATAGATAAGAAAATATATAAACAATATATTCACTATAAATCATTAAGTATACTAAAGTACGCAGCTAAACTAATAAAATAGCTATACTAGGAAAAAAAATCATAAAATATATTAAATAATTATAAAAGATTATTGTTCTATCCCCGGTGCGAGCGACCACAAACTTAAATGACAATGTAAGTCAGAAGAACTATATGCGATACAAATGACTATGTCTTATTAAGGTACACCTAGCACATGTTATATGTATAATACAGAAAGAATGAAATTAATTTGTTCAATCTAAGCTGAATTTCTTAAGTTAATGTAAGAGTATCGAGAACTTCTAACGTTCCCGGAGGAAGCGCAAAAGCATCGAAACTGCTGGTAGAACAGACATAAAAATGTCGACGGCAAATATGAAATGTAGAAAATAAATAAATGCGATTCTGCCAAGGTCGGTAATTAATAAAAAGGTTTTAAACAAATACTCTGAATAAGAAAAAGACCCAAAAGTACGTATGAGGACTGGCAGTGTATAAATAAGCAGATATATAGGAGTATCTTGATAAATCAATTTAATTGTGTGTCGCCTCCAAGGGAGAATAAAAGACAAAATATCTATGGGGGGTTACAATAATAGAAACCTGCAATACAAGATGTCAGAAAAATAATTAATCAATAGGGCTATATGTGAGATAATAAGGACCGCTGAATATATAGGGAAACTATCATCATAAATAATAATATAGTTAGTAGATATATACATACTAAGACAAAGGCATAGCGTGACTGGGAGACATACATGGGAAAATCACTAGTACTAGATCAAGGTACAACCTACAGTACCAGTTTAGTGTTTAAAAAGGAAATAATAAGTTATAATTTAGCTGGAAATCCATCTTCTATCGAATTTCTTTAATCTAACATATAAGAATAGTAAAAAACAATTAATTAAAAAAACCAACTTTAAAAAAAAAATTAATTGAATATGAAAAATAAATTACCTGAATAGTGAAACGTTTCGGGACCAATTAAGTAAACAAAAACAATCCGGTCCCCTCCTCAGAACTAAAAAAATTTTACTAAGAAGAGATTTTATAAACAAATAATAGTAAAATTTACTATAAAAAAGTAGTTAAATTATAGAAAAAGTTTACAGAAAGAAAAATATATAGGGTGGCGAATCTTCTTTCTTTCTTTCTTTGAAGAAAAATTCTATAAACTTATTCAATATTAACTATTAACGTCCACGTATGAGATGTGCTGGTAATTTCAATCAACATTGAAAATCATTTGATAATGCCAAATAAAGAAATTAATTATGCTTGTTGATATAAAGGATAAATTATTTCTATCATAGCAATGAAGTAAAGTTTTGATCCTTGCGACACGGAATTAAAATAAAAAGTAGCTCCATCCCAATTCAGAATAACATGGAAACTTACACGGAAACGAAGCAAAGATGCTTGTCCAAAAAACGATGCACTAGCTTACGATCCCCCTTCTTTTGACTCCTCCCTTGATGCTTGGGTCAAATTTCTAGATTTTCAAGGACTTAAAGCGATCTCTCCATAATAATCATGTTTCAATGAAATCCAATCATGAATCACCAGTAGAAGAAAATATGAATAATAAACACCTCCATAGCCTGCTCTTATATGTTAGTATTGTTATATGACTAGATTGCGTGATGGGAGAAGTCTAACAGGGGAAAAATTAAAGATCAAATTAGAATGTTAGAATAAATGCCTAAGCATAAACTTAAGATCAAGAAGAGGCGGAGAAAACGGAGAAACAAAAGAGAGTAAACCAACTTTGATATTTTCCAAATCAGGAGGGAAGTGTTCAATCAGTCCCAAGAAACTGAGAATAATGCATTATGTTTATGAAGCTTAATACTTTTAATAAGATGTTGGGAAATAAGCAATAAAGTAATTCCAATATTTTAGTGAAATATGAAAAATTAAATTTCAATTAGTAAGTAAAAAAATTGGGCGTCAAACAAGATAATTGAAAAATGAAGCCGCATAGAGAAACAGATAATATTGAAATGTCAAGATATGAATGTCGACATATTCATTGTAATCTCATCCTCTTCGCTGCTTTAATGCGAGAGTTTGAAATTTAATTTTTGAGGTTGGCATTTACGAATTATACTTAAATATAGGAAATTAAGGAATGAGATAAGAGTTGCACTGTATGAATGAAGAGAAAGGTAAATATTAATAAGAAATACACAGAAAAGAAGGGAGAATATAATGAAGAATTCAATTTATCTAGCACGCTTATTCGGAAAAAGTTAAAACGTGGATAGAAGGAGTTAGAATCGTTGATTTGCATGGAAGAAAGAAATATTGATTTACCTCAGCGACTAGGTAAAATAGCAAAAATATGTAACATCAACATATCTCTTCCACAAGAGTAAAGACTTGAATGAAAATAGTAGGGAAGGAACGCGTAAGTGGAAGAAGGAAGCACTAGCGATTTCATAAGAACGTCAAAGTACCATATAAAAATAGTTAGACCAAAATGTATGGAAGGCTTGAAAGCTATAAAAAGAAAAACCTAGCCCAATGCTGGCCTTTCCCAAAAAAATTGTCGAATAATAAATAAGATGTAAAATTATCGCAAATGAGAAACACAGTTTTAAATGTGCCATGGAAATAGTTTGCAAGCAAGCTAATAAGAATGGTGGAAATGACGAAATGTGAGGAATCATATGGTGACAATAGGACCGGACAGATACTCTAAAAAGTCCAATTGGAGGAATCAGGAACAATAATTAGTAAATAAAGCTCAGTAACATCGAAAAGACGACCAAGACAATAACGTCCGTGTAGGGAACAATTCTCCAGACAGACCTCCTCTAAGATACCATTTCTTGAACAGTTTCAGAGATAAATGGGGAGGTGACAAAACTTTTGCGACCAATAAAATGAGGAAAGAAAGAAGAAGCACCGAAACCACTTAAGCCTGAGATTTAAGCAAAACAACCACAGGTAACAATCCGCTGGGAACGAAATATAGAAGTGGATCTATGGTTAGGGTCTCGCCTGCCTATGTGTAATATAGGAGATAAGACCAAGTGTATACCAAAATACGGAAACAACAGCGAAAAATAAGAGACTGATTGAACCATTTTCTAAAGAACAATTCTAATGTTGGTATTAAAAACCGTATAATAGAAATCAACTAGAAATGACATCCAAACCTAGCGAAGTTAGAAATGAGAGGTCAGAACTCAAAAACTCTCATAAGGAACACTAGAAATTGTACTATCAAAATGCCAACAAGTGTGGGAGGGACATAATTCAACGAAGACGATCGTTAGTACGTGCGTAAAAGTTTCAGAAAACAGCAGATGAAACGGACAATACCAAAGAACACCGTAATAAGGGAGCGCCTTACGAAATATAATGAATTTCACTTATATTGCTCTTATTAAAAGTAAGAGTGAGAGTAACAATAGGAAAGAACGTAGGTAGCAGCGTGACCGAAACTGCTGCGAGAGAAAGAACATAGTATAATATTTATGAGAGTTGAGACTAATATAACAACAAATAAAGAGGACAGGTAAGATAATTTTATGTGACAAAACAAATTAAAGCAGACAGAGAGAGAGGGAGGTTTTTGGAAGAAATATAAGGTGGACGGGATAAGTGTGGAAATCTCACGAGATAGAGAGAAGTCCGACGTTCCGCGTATACAACCAAAAACTTTGAATGCTTCAAAAAATACACATAGGAGAATATAATAACGGAAAGAGCATTAAGAAATAATCGTTTGAAAGAGATAATCGAGAACGCGTATCCAGAACCGGGAAGCGAAACATACTAAAACCACAAGCTAAATAACAGAAAGTATAAACAATGCATTAGATAAAAATGTGCGCGGTAGGGAGCTATAATAACAACTCTCTCAAGAGATACTTCGAATAATAAAGCAAAAAAGACAACTCTAATAAAAACAAATATCCGCGGGTGAAGTATAAGGCGTTTGAGCAAAATATTTTAAAATTGCCGTTTATTAACAACAACATGGAACAAATTACTAATTACATTCTGCTTAATTTATTTAAGACCTAAACTGAAATATTGAGAACTTAATTAGTAAGGAGTAAAGAACTTATTGGTGGAAATGGGTCTGCCTTCAAAAAAAATTGAAACTTGTAAATGAATTTAATTTCGGCAAAAATACAACAGTTGCTTTTAACAATAATCTAAGCTAAATTCAAAAGGTAAAAAAAAATTAATAGAAGTAAACTGGTCAGCTAATTCAAGATGTATAACAAGGAGAAGCTAAATTGTATTAATGTCACTTATTCGAACACTGAAAGTTTTTGAGAATATTTGTCTTAGTTCTTATCTCGCATTTCTTATCACTCACTAATATTCCAAAATATTGAAATCTTTTAAATATTTTTAACAACGCATCAATGTGACTTTCTGCATCGGTAGTAGAAATTTAAAATCGTACCAAGAATATTTTGGAGCCATGACAAACATAGAAGGGGAGGAAGCAAGTTAAGGGCCCCATCGATTGTGCAAACATTTATAATGAAAGAAGTTTTATAGAAAAGCACAGGGCTTCTGAATCAACTGACCCCCATGAATTTTCACTAAAGTACAAGATTCTAGTATAATGGAAGAGATATAGTTGATACTATATTTGCTATTATACCTAAGTCTATATTCCCAAAAATAAATCATTGAGTGCTAACAGAAACAAAAGTCTGAAATTCCTTACTAAAATCACGATTTTACTTTCAAAGGAAAATAGCAAATAAAATGAAACAAATAAAACCTTTTCGATGGAAACCTATGAATCAATGACCAAATCAAAAGGAAAGGAAAATATTATATTTAACCTATAAATATAGTCGTAAGCCAACTCAAAAAAATCAACTCCTCCATTATTACTCTTATCATGGCAAAATCCCCGACTTATATTAGGAAAATGAAGAAAATATATATTGAGTTATAATATTTAAAATGTTCCTTAGGGCTTTTCATTATTGTGCCCCCCATACTTAACAACAAGAAATTAATTTAATTTCAGAACATTGTAACTATCCGTTTATATACCCCAACGAGTCTGTATTAAAAGAAAAAAAAACAAGCATAAAATAATTCAATTATCCAGTGAGGATAAATGAGAGGAAAAGACCAATCAACTCAACTGAATTTGGAATATCAGAAAGTTAGCAAGGTACGTCTCTTACTCTCGACCTCATTCGTTGCGAATCAAGTAATAGAAGTTAATAAATGCTTAAGAGAACAATAATAAATAAACATATAATATTGATCTATAAATCGAACACTGAGAACACTCTCAAACGGAACATACTAGTCAATATAAGCGAAATGTACTACAAAAAAAGACAAGAGGCAATATGGGAAGAAAGTATAAATATACATATTCCAATGGATGATAAATGTGAAGCAAGATGAAAAATCATATAATATGGAGAGACGCTTAAGTCTTGAAAATTAAGAAAGATTGACCGAAGAACAAACAAGGAGGAGTAAAGATAAGGGGGAATCGAGAAAGCAGTATATGCGAAGTTATATGACACATAAGACCCGTGAAGACCATAGTTAATTGGAAATTAAGGGAGATGCGCAGCATCACCTCTTTATATGTCCGAAAGAGGAGATCCAAGCATTAAAACTAATAAAATCAGAGAAGTGAAATAGAATAAACATTTTAATGGATTTAAATATTGAAACTTAGTTTAATTTGTGACCGAAGCGTTTTTTCAAATTGTTGATCTAAAAATTACCAAAAAATTCAATAAAAGAGTTAAGGAAGATGCAATTTTACGAAATGTTGCATATAAAGTAATGAATAAAAAGAAGAAAGAAGAAAGAATGGAGACGCCACCCTAAATTAATTGTCTGCGTAACTTTTTTGATACTGTTGTTGTTTATAGGTAGTATTTTAAGATTGAGTTTGGAAAGTTCTTTGGTGAAGAGAATTGAGTTTTAGGTCTGAGAAGGGGGAAACCGAGTTTGTGTAGGCGAGGGTCCCGAAAAAACGTGCAAATTAGTAATTTTCATGAACCCAAGTTCAAGTAATATAAAGTTTTAAATTATATGTGTCGTATTTTTAATTAAAATTGTTGTAAATGGATCCTGATACTATATAAAATAGAATGAGGGAAGATGGACGTGAAAGGGATAAGAATAAGTAGATAGGAAGAAAATAGGTAGGTGATAACCTACTACTATGAAAAGATACTAATGGATGATAACAATAATATATATAACTAAAATATAGATAGCACCACAAAAATTATTAATAAAAGAAGATCATAATATAAAATAAAATCATACTTAAATATATTCCAAGATAGTAGTATGAGTGCGAGAAGCGAGACAGACGGAAGAGAAATCAGTTAGAAAATAGAGAGACATGAAACAAGTAAGATTGATAGGAAATCTCCCCTACCCATCCCAACTATAACAGAAAGTGGAGAGCTCGTCGCCACTTAATAAAGTATGTTTTGTTGTAATTAAGGTTAAATAAGAATATTAAATGTTATTGAATTAATAAAAGAAAGGCAGTAATTTTAAATTTTAGAAGGTAGAACTAAAGATAAAAAGAAGCATCGAAGCTAAGGAGGAAGCTACCTTCTTTAAAATGGGTATAGTGCCTTCCCCATTCAAGGGTAAGGAGTGTTGCTATGAAGATCCTATTTCTAGAAGGTTAGAAGATGTCAGAGCCAAAAATTTGCTGATTTTGCATAAACAGATTTACAAAGAAATCTGTCTGGTAAAGTTGCAATGTAATTCACTGCAAAAGGTCAGGTCATATATAGTCAATCATTTGTAATTATAAATGGTGTCATAAGCTTTGTTGAAATAGTTTGCTAAATTGTAGTTATTGCTAAAGTTAATAAAGAACAAATTAATATAATAAAGCTGGAGAAAGAAATTGCTAAGGAAATGTTCCAAAATAAATATAATTAATTCTAATTTTATTGATTAATTGCAAATAACATTAAAGTTGTTTATCTACTTTCGTGTTTTTATTATAAAGAACATTTTAGTTATCCCAGAGTCGTTTTGATTAGAAATTCCTCAAAACTTTCATTAAAGATTTGGTTGATCTTCCTAGTGACTTTAAGTCCTTAACCATTCATACTAACCATTTATAATAATTAATTAATGGAAATCTAAAATTAGTCAAACGAAAAAGAAAACATAAACAAGAACTTCAAAACTGGAAAGAAAAGAGAGTAAAATGCACTCAAAAATCGGATAGGCTCTATAAACTTTCTGTTGTTTATTCCTTTATTTTGCTTTCAAACACCTGTTCAGTGAAATTTAAATTTAAAGGGATTTTGTAAAAAAAAGACATGATGGGCTCAAAGATTTGTTTTCAAACCTTTTTTAGGTAAAGTTTTAAGTTCAACTATAGCATGAATTCCAATGAAGTTGATACTTATTGCAATTGATAAAAATGAATTCATAATTGTGTTGGATAATCATTGAAAAGTGGCTTCTCTATTTATTTAATAAAAGAAACTGAAATTAAATATGTGTGTGTCAAGTTTATAATTAAAACTAATAATAAATAATAAACAGCAATTGATAAAATATGAAAGAGGTTTTAATTGCATGAAAGGATTAATTAATAAATATTAGGGTAAAATATACATTATTATAGTAATTATTGAAATAATGAAATTAAATTAATGTTAGCAAAAATGAATATTTAATAAAATAATAATAATAATAATAATAATAATAATAATAATAATAATAATAATAATAATAATAATAATAATAATTAATAATAATAATAATAATAATAATAATAATAATAATAATAATAATAATAATAATAATAATAATAATAATAATAATAATAATAATAATTGATTTTTATAAAATAATGCTTGGAGATTAAATTTTTTTTCTCATTGAGTGATAAAATGACTTTGATACTA
>JABUQX010137099.1:0-2500 GCA_015478945.1 Trachelipus rathkii | reverse complement strand
GATAGATAGAATAGACTTCCGAGGAGCCTTCAAATAATGGAGCAATTGAACTACAAAACTTCGAAGTTGATTGCGTCTCAACTGTAATTGCATTTTAAACGTTTCATAGTGTCAGTCTCCAAACTTTAGATAGCATATGGGGAATGTTCGATTCTTGTTCGAATGCTACGTATTAATTGTTTAGAGTAGTTACCCTACGAGAATATATATATATATATATATATATATATTAATATATATAATATATATATATATATATATATATATATATATATATATATATATATATATATATATATATATATATATATATATATATATATATATATATATATATATATATATATATATATATATATATATATATATTTATTTATATATATTTATATATATATATATATATATATATATATATATATATATATATATATATATATATATAAATATATATATATATATATATATATATATATATATATATATATATATATATATATATATATATATTTATATTATATATATATATATATATATATATATATATATATATATATATATATATATATATATTTATTCTGATTATTCCTTCAGTTCATGAATTTAAGTCTGAATTTTAGGAGAAAAACTTTAAAAGTAATTCGCAAACTTTTCTAAAACTTTCATCAAACATCCATTGTGGCTTAAAACTGCAACACATTCACACTAGACACACATTCGCACGCTCATTCACACACACATACACTTAAATATATATATATATATATATATATATATATATATATATATATATATATATATATATATATATATATATATATATATATATATATATATATATATATATATATATATATATTCTGTATATAAGTAATTGTGTGTATAAAATTGATTAAGAAAGGAATAGAAGAAGGGTCATTTCTTAAAGTACTATTGTTTTTATACTTATCTGGTTGATATCTTCATAGGTAGTTTAAATAAATAGGTAAATAAGGAGACCTGAATGATCTGGATTGTGATCTGAGACAACAGAAGACTAAAAAATATTTGAGATTTTTAGAGTGTTTAACCATGATCTAAGAAAGCAATTTCAGATGAGTTGAAAGAGAGTTAAGATGAAAACATCGACCGTTCTTGAAGTAATGGGTGAGTATCTAGGGCGATGAGACAATTATAAAATATAGATTATAAAGAGAGTAATTGCCTGAAATGGAAACATATAATTGACATCAATATTAGGTTAGTTTAAGAACGGATAAAAAAAGTCAAAAAGGAAAATTTGTTTATTGATTAAAGTATACCATGAACTCTATCATGTCATAGGAGGCTGTTCTTCATAAATGAAGGGGTTTAAAATCTTTTGAAAAATATAGGAGTGAATAAAAGTGTTAATGATTGAAGGAATAAAGGACAAAGACATAGGAAAGATTGACAACTGCATTTTATAATGGAAATAGTAACCGACGAGGAAAATTGTAAATCCCAATAAATAGTATGGAAAATAAATTGTTACATTTGATTTTGAGTGGCTATGTAACTACTGAAAAAAAAGTTATTTTATCAATGTCGTTGATAAAAAAATTGGTTCGTTGGAATATAAACATGAAAAACGAAGTTATATACTTTATTAGTATACTCTACGCTTTCCTACAAACGATTGCTCGTTGACAGTAGTAATACAAAGCTCAAATGTAAATGTAAAATAAAATTATAAAATAATGTAAAATAAATTATACATCTAAAGTATACAAATACTCGTATTATATAACAAAATATTCCCACTAAAATATATATATATATATATATATATATATATATATATATATATATATATATATATATATATATATACATTTATTCAGATATGTGTATTTGAAAGTGTTATATTTATATTATATATATATATATATATATATATATATATATATATATATATATATATATATATTATATATATATATATATATATATATATATATATATGTTTTTTTATTATTACATATATATATATTATATATATATATATATATATATATATATATATATATATATATATATATATATATATATAAATATATATATATATATATATATATATATATATATATATATATATATATATATATATATATATATATATATATATATATATATATATATATATATATATTATATATATATATATATATATTAAACCAAAATAAAATCAAGCAATCAATATCAAAGAATTAACTTTAATTAAAAAATAAAATACTATTTAATGAAAAGAAATTCAATCCTCCTACTTTTTATTACAACCAAATCACAATATTGAATAAAATTAAAATGATATTCCAATATCGAAACTAAAATTCAAATATCATATTCCAATCTCGACCGAGCAAATAGTTTTTTAAATTGTTATTTTTTTCCTTTACAAATAAAATTCGATAATTTTGAGAAAGAAAAGGATATTTATGTAATCGGGATGAAGGTAGAAGGAAATATTAACATTCTTCTCGTG
>JABUQX010137098.1:0-12500 GCA_015478945.1 Trachelipus rathkii | reverse complement strand
TGCGGAACATAATAACCGGCCCAAGAGGTCTGGCTTAGGTCCACCGCACACCATGACACATAGAAGAGCACGACTAGCACTTGCCCGAGAACACATCCATTGGAAGGTCGACGACTGGGCAAAGGTGTTCTTTATGAATGAGTCGAGAGTGTCTCTGTACAATTAGATGGCGTGTTTAGAGTGTACTGATGACCAACCGAGAGGTTCGCGTAATGCAACCTGCAGCAGGTGCGGCCGTTTGGAGGTGGGTCGGTTATGGTCTCTTTATCGGTTTTGCATCTCTTTATCTGGGCCTACGGAGTTGCACATCTTCGATGGAGGCACTCTTGAAACCGTAATATATATCACAGATATCCTCGAAAAATATTTCGTTCTATATGCTCCCTATATAGGTGTCTCTTTCATCCTAATACATGACAATGCAAGACCACACCAGGCCCAATTTGAGAACGGCTACCTTAGGACGGTTCGGTTCAAATTACGGTGTTGAGGTGGTAAGAATATGGTCTGGACCTCAATGGTATTGATGTGCGTGACCCATGACCTATTTTGAAAGGGAGGGGGAATAATGTTATAAATGTTGTTATAGATTTTAGCTGGTGAGGAGGGGGGGATTTTAGTCTATGTCGGGAGGGGTTGGAGAGGATTTGGTGACATGGTGGGTTGGATCTAGTTTTCAGAATTGAGTCCCCATCATCTCCAGGTGGGTGGAAATGGGGATGACGGAGGTCTCGTCATATACATGTTGGATGAGGGTGGTTTTTGTGCAACCCGTGATGATTCTGAAGGCGGTGTTTTGTGTGATTTGTAATTTTTTTTGTATTAGTTTTTGACAATGCTGGGTACCATGCTGCGGAAGCGTAGTTTAAATTTCTTCTGAGGTGTTGTTTATAGGTGGTGGTAATTGTGTGTTTCCTGTCGCCAAAGCCTAAGCGCAGAGCGTCTTGAGGGTGTTTAGTTTCCGGGTTAGGGAGGTGATTTGATCAGATGGGGAGGGAAATGGTCATGTGTGTGTCATAGGTAAGTCCTAATATTTTTGGGGTTTTGTTTAGTGGGAGTGGGTTGTTGTTCAGGAAAACTGTTAGGTGGAGTGAAGATTGGTGGCGGTCGGTGGTTAGGAGTGTGATGGAGGATTTGAGGGGGAATGCAGTCATTCTATTGGAGAGTAGCCAAGTTTCTAATTGTTGTAAATATTCTTGGGTATGTTGTGTGGCTAAATTTACGTCTGGATGCTGGGAAATGAGACTGATGTCATCTGCGTATGTAATAAGTTTGGTGGATTGGTGAGTAGGGATAGGCAGGTCTGCTGTGAAAAGATTTAATAGGAGTGAAGAGAGAATGGCGCCCTGTGGAACGCCGTTTTGTAATTTAATGGAGTGGGAAAGATTGTTTTTGTGGAGGACTTTGGCAAAACGGTTGGTGAGAAAGTTAGCGAGCCATTTTTTGTCATTATTTTTTAGGGGAGATTGTAAGATTTTTTGAATAAGAATGTGTGTGGGAACAGTGTCAAAAGCTTTGTTAATGTCAATTGCTGTGAGTATGGATCTGTGGGATGGGGATTGGTTGAAGCCATTGATGATGTGTTGGGTGAGGGAGGTGAGGGCTGTAGTTGTAGAGTGGTTGCTTTTAAATCCGTGTTGGAAATCTGGGAGGGTGATGAGGGGGGAGATTTTGTTTAATATTAGTTTCTCTAGCAGTTTACTAATAGAGGAGAGGAGAGAAATTGGGCGATAAGAGGAGGGGGAGTTGGGGTCTTTTTTAGGTTTGAGTTTTGGGAGTATGAATGCTTGTTTCCAGATTGAGGGTATATAATTGAATTGCCAGGATTTGTTGAAGATCTCTGTGATAAGATGAATTGCTTTTTCACCGAGGTGTTTTAAATGTAGGTTTTGAGGGTTTTGATAGTTTCTGATATCCTGTTTGTTGTAAAGGGGGGTGGGGGTTGTGGTCTGAGGGAAGTTTTCTGAGTTGTTTATTTTATTTTCCTATTATTGGGGTGGGTTGGTTTACGAGAGATGTTAGCAAAATGTTTTGCAAGACGGTCTGATTATTGTTTTGGGTAAGGAGGAGTCAAGTAAGGATGGGGACTGTGTAGGTATGCTGTTTTGAGAGTTATTCAATTTGATGACTTGCCAAGTTTTCTTATTATCTATGCGTGAGATGTTGCTTTGTAGGTTGAAAACTTGTTGGTGGTTATGAGGTTGGAGATTTGGGTATTTAGGTTTGTTAATTGGTTAGTGGTGTGTGGGGTATATGGACTGAGTTTTCGGAGGGAGTTTCTTCGTTTAATGAGTTGGCTAATTTCAGGGGAGAGTTTGGGGTTATAGGATTGGCCCTTAGGCGTGTAGAGGTTGGCGGATTTGATAATTGTGTTATTTAAATGAATCATGGAGGTTTGTAAGGATGTTGTGTCGTGGATTGGTGTGGAGTTAATATGGATTTCGATGGTATTACAGAATGCCAATAGTTAGCTTTTTTGTAGTTAGTGTATGTAGTAATCTTTTTTGGGGGGGGGGAAGTTAGAGAAATAAGGATGGGGAGGTGGTCTGAGTGTAAGTCGGTAGTGGTGTCCCAGGTTAGTCGGTGATGTAAGGAGGGGGTACAGAATGTGACGTCTGGGGAGGTAGGGGATTGGTTTGCTTGGGGAGGGATTCGGGTGGGGAGGTTTTTGGAATTGAGGATATTAAGGGATTCCAGTTCGTTGAGGATATGGTTGCCGCGGGGGTTAGTGGGGTAGTCTTTATACTAGGCAGTGTGGTGGGCGTTAAGATCGCCTCCGACTATGAGATTTGGAAATGTGGGTAGTATTGATAGGGGGGGGATTTGGAGTGGTGGGGTGGTGAATATAGAGATTGAAGATGTTGTAGGTGGTCTTGTTCAGGAGGATGGAGCAGGATTGGGATTTTATTAATGTGTCAGGGAATTGTGTGAAGGTATTAGGGGTTATGTTGTGACAAGGGATGTTGTTATGACTTAGTGTTAAGAGAGAGTGTTGAGGAGGTTGGGAAGGGGTGTAAATTGCATCGTAACCATAGAACGGGGGGAGGAAGTGTTTTTGGAGAGGGAGGCTTCTTGTAGGATGGCTATATGGATGTTATGTTTTTTAAGTAAGTTATTGAGTTTTATGGATTTATTAGTTAAAACGTTAATATTAAATTGTAGTATATTGAGTGTTTGGGATTAGTTTTTGGAGGGAGAGGATTTTGGATAAGTTGTAGATTGCGGAGGTGAAGCCCGTATTATTTTTAGGGAGGGTTTGAAATGGGGAGCAGGTCCGGTGTACCCATTTACGGCAATTTACACATTGAATGCTGCTTAATCTAACTTGCTGTTGGCATATAGGGCAATTATATCTAGGGGGACCTGGATTTCTCTCGACATCTCATGACTGCAGGAGAAGCAGTCTCCTCACTGAGAAAGAAGAGAGAGATAGAAATGGTAGATTTTAGACATAGTTGAATGAGTGGGGTAAAGGTAACAGTAAAGTAAAATAATATATGACCTGTGGGCCCAGCGTCAGCTTGGCTGCAATCGGCAGTGACCCTCCTGGTGAAGGGGGGGGGAAATGAGAGATCTTGCTGTCCCCCCCCGAAAAAGAAGTTCCTTCCTTCTGGATGAGTCCCACTCCGGAATGGGGCAGATGATCATACCAAGCGTAGGTGTCTTTCTTCATAGCATATCATAGCATATATATATATATATATATATATATATATATGATATTATAAACAAGTATATATATTATATGTATACTCAAAAATATATTATATATACATACTATACATATATATATATATAATAAAGATATAGATGTATAATATATTAAGTAGTATCGTCGCCGAAAACGTGTCTACCAGCTCCATTGCTCCCTTCGGTCGCGCAAATATGCTCGTAACGCTTCGCTCAACCCGTTTTACATACTACTGAAAGGTGTTGAGGATGGTAATTGAGATATTTTAGCGTTAAATGTTATATATATGTTTATTAACTTCCTTAACCACCCTACCCTCCTCACCCTTCCCGAAGGTACTAACCAGCCACAACCTTGCTTAACTTCGCTGATCGCAAATATCTGGGTAGACACGGTCGCTCCCCGTTTACATACTACTTAAGTTTGTTACACAGGGAATGATAAAAATTACTTCTATTAAAAAAGCTTCTAAAAAATATCAGCTATAAAATTGTGTTCAGCAAAAAAAGACAAACACAAAATTAACCGAAAACTTTAAATCGTTTAATTTTTTTAAAAAAATTATTTTGAAATAAATGAAAATAATTTCTGAATAATCTATTAACTCTCCTAGTCTCAAGATGACGCAATAAATAATACAAAACCATCATCAGCTAAAATCAAGTCAACAAACCTCTAGAGACAATTATCTGATAAAATTTTTGTAAGAGGAAGAGATTGAAATTCATTTTCCATTCTTGATGAAAGTATCGACAGAATTTTTCCAAATACACATTTCAGAAGAGATAAAGAATTCAAAAGGAAAAAATTCATCTAATGTTCATTTTAAAAATTATAAAATTACTGAACAATTATTGTGGTGTCAAATGTAATAAATCTGATCTTCAGTTTTGTTTTCATCGAAGGATGTATCACATGTGTGTTTGCGGTGCAACCACCCCCCCTGGGAGAAATACGTCGGTCCTAGCTGAATGTTTGAATACGAGTGAAGGAGGAAGATTGAATACATATATTTAAAAATTAATAAACATAATTTTCCTTTTATTTTTTAAAATTAATTCTTCTATAAAAATTATATTATCGAAACAAGGTAATAAATAAAAAAGGAAAGTATTTTGACAAATAATTATATTTTTGAGATGAATAATTATGATAGAAACAACACCATTAACTTCCTATAATTTAGATAAAGTATTTTATAAAAAAAAATAACCCACACACACACACATTTAGAAGAAAAATTAGCTCCTATTTTAAAATTAAAAACTAGGAAAAAATATATATCAAGAAAAAAACAAAATATCCTAAATTGACTTATAATAAAAACATCTCTATTAACTTATATAATTACAAGATCGAGAGATGAGCAAACTTCCAAAACTCTGACTTATATATACAAAAAATCTATAATATACTATAATAACGCAATGCGCAAGATCTGGAAGAGCAAAACCAAAAAATTGACTTATATAAAAAAAACATATAATAAAATGACCAGATCTGAGAATGAGCAAAATCAAAAATGACTTATAACCCCCAAAAAATCTATAATAAATACAAGATCTGAAATTTAAAAATACCAAAATGATTAATATATAAAAAAACATCCTATAATTAAAATGACCAAGATCTGAAATGAGCAAAATCCACAAACATTGACTTAAATACAAAAATCATAATAAAATACAAGATACATCAAATGGTCCAAAATGCCTTATAAATAGAAAATTCTTATAAATAAAATGACCAAATACTGATAATGGAAGGCGGCAAAATCCAAAATTAACTTATAAGTAAAAAAATCTATAAAAAAATGACAACTTGTGAGATTAAGTACTAAAAATTAAAAAATTAAAATCATATAAGAAGTAATAAGAAAAATGAAACAATACAAATATATCATTGCTTAATTGAATTATTTTGAATGTAAAAAGAAATTTTGCTCAAGGATGTAACTAAAAATATTAAACTCTGATGTTAAAATTCACGAAAAATTAAGATTTCACAAAGAAATTTCAATGCAAGTACTTATAAAACATTGATCGAAATGAATCAACCGTAATTTTTAAGCATATTGGCATACCAATATAAAAACTATTGATCCGAGGTTGTATAATAATATGATACATACAATTTCGGAAAAAAATTGAAGGACAAATTGTAAAGTTTCAACTGAAAATTCTCTATCTATCCTTTGTGAATTTTTAATTAGAATACTTACCTCGATGGGGAAATATAACAACACGATTCAACACATCTAATCACCGGTCCGATACAAGCCTGACATCAATAATTCTCAAAGTAACAAAGTCATACGCCGGCTATTCATATTATATATGTTCAATCCAATATGTAAGCCATAAATATGGAAAAATAAACAATAGATTAGTAAACTCAAATGAAAAATTCCCCCTGGAAGTCATCAAGTAAACTTTTAATTTGAAATAAAGATAGCAAAATAAAAGACTCTATTAATAAGCTTCATATCAATATAGTGATAAAAACTCTCATTCAAACTTCAACAGACCAATAAAAATTTGGCGATGATTATATATTCAAAATAAACCTATATTTTGAGTATCACGAATCCTAAATCAAAAGGAGCCTTATAGAAATCTGATTGTTTTAACATGGAAAGATATCCAGCAGAGCATATCAAAAAGAACTAAAAAACCAAGTTGATCTAAAAACCATCTCCCACAAATGGAAAGAATCAGCAATCCCCCAGTCTCCAATCTAAAACAGATTACTATATTTGAGAACCAAAACGATGTGTCAGTTAACGTATTTAGTGTAGACTAGTGATGATTAAAACGACTTTATTATTCCTTAAGAATTACAAAAGTGAAGAAAAACTAAATTCATGCTTGACTTAGCTTTAATTACATTCATAATATAATAATATACACATTAGTTTACTGAGAAACCGATATCATAAGTGGTATTGCCTGTACATCCAAAGCATAAAAAAAATTTTGGCTAATGACTTTTAGAAAACGGTTCCAATTACATATCATAATCATAATAAAGAATAATAATGAATCATTAACCACAGAATGGTGGATGATATCTAAAAAAACCTTGGAAGAATTATAATTTATCAGTGAAAAGGTCAAGTAACAATTTAAACTGTGACTTACTAAAACAATTCAACAACAAAAATTAATTTAATTTTATTAAGTCTCAATATATGCAGAATTTGATTATAAGCAGCCTTACAAAAGATGTGAACAAAACGTAGTCAGCCAAGATATCGCTGAAAATAATTCTATTAACTTCGGCTAATATATATCCTATAAATTCATATCTACAGAAAAACATCTAACCAACACAGTTTAATCCAACTAACCTGCTATGTATATAACGAACATTTGATGTACATTCACAATAATCTCCAATAACTTATTATAAATTGATGAAGCAACGAAATGAGCGTCACCTAAACACTTTGTTAGTATAAATTCTACATTTCAGAATCAAAAAGAATTTTTATAGAATTATTCGATACCATTGAATACAATACCCAAAAATGATAAATCTTAACTCCAGATATAAAATTAGTAAATAACAGCGTACCATCATGCAAACCGTGATTTGTAAGGTATAATTAAAGATAAGTAATAACCAGAAATTACTATATTAGTATCGAGATAAGACCATAAGCATTAACAGTGAAGATTATAGAGCTACTCTGCTCATAAGAAGTTGTAATCTTGTGACGAACTAACGAGAATACCTAAATCCTCTATATTCAATAAAATGCACAACCTTAATTCCTAAAATTATCCCATGAAAATCCGCCATCTATTCGATATAAGAAATTCATGGACGACGTCATGGTCAAAGTAAATAGCAATTCTCGATTCTCAATCGAAGCTGAAAATCCCCACCTCCCGAGCATATCTGGATATATAAGGTTTCAGTCAGATTTAAAAAGTTTTAGATTCAGATGGTCAAAGATACAAAATCACACTATAGCTGCACTAAGACTGAAACCCCAACATCCTCACCGATAGTTCCACACCCTCAATAGCTTCACCTCCCGACCCAGCTTCCTCAAACTCCCCACTCAAAAATTATAAAAATAAAATGCACATATAATTTTATACACATAAATTTACTATACGAACACACTTATCAGAATTCAAGAGCAATCATCAGCTCACTAAACCACGATAAAGATATCTTACCTATACGACCTGAAAACGAACATTTGTGTTTACACCCACAAATAGTAACAAAAATATTATGATTGCGAGTTATTAAAAAAATGGCCTCTAAAAGAGAACAAAGTTTTGTCCTATAATAATTTCAATAATATATAAGCATAATAAACATAATATAATAAGAGTACCTCACTAATGATTAAGATCAATAATATTCCATCTTTATAAGTATCTATCTTGGACCGAAGTAAAGCTGTAACCTTAAATGAACACAATTATATAAATTCCTCCACCCATATTTATAAGCTTAAAATCCACACAGTATTATAGCGCATGGTTCTCTGAAATTATTATTAGAACAACTTGTAAAATATTAACCCCCATCCAATCGTTTATAAATTTAGATCCAACGAACTTTGTATTATAAATCAATCCCAGACTTCTGAGTAGCGTTGTTGAAGAATTGTCTAATATAATAAAGCCAACTAAAAGCTAAACAATCCCTACGAGGTTACTTAAAAAATACTCCGGATGTATTAATCATTAAGATAATTAGACAAAGTCCCCAGTCCTACAAGGAGAAGAATCAATAAAACACTACTCCTAATATAAGAGACACACAAACCAGATGATCTCAAAACAGGCCACAAAATCCCATACATTCGAAGAAAGTCATGACTCAAAAATAACCCAGAGCTATATCACTTATTTAATACCAGCTACAATTAATTTGCAAGCAAGACTGTGCCCGGCGCAACATACGCTCCTAGTATTTCTCTACGGAAATCTATATATGCACATAGAATAAATAATCTAGACGGATTTCGATTGTCTCTAGCATTACCTCAGCGGGAGCCCAGCTATTTAGATACCCTGACTTTGCTCAATATCGCTACAAGACTAACTACACAACAATTTCTACACTACCATTTATCCCGCCCCCCCCCCGCCGCTCCCCCCCCCCCCATGGAGGAAAATATAAAGTACCTCAACAAAGGCTGTGTCTATACCCAATCATTCCTAAGCCTTAACTGCCAAATAACTCATAAGGTAAAGAACTATATCATACACCGGACTAGAATTTCACAATCTCCAAGTCGCAGTTCTCATCCGAAGAAGTTAGGAACAATCATCGAAACACTAAGCGAAAATCACATCGCTGACTAAATATATGACCGCAATGTTGAACTCAGCCAGCAATTGGAGTCAAAGTCACACATTTCCGATACATTATCACAGAACAGAGTAAAGGAGGCCGAAGAATGAATATTGCAAATCGAAGCATTCTTCATACGCTATCGCAGGTGAGGGAGGTGAGCGGGATCAGACACACACTCTGGGTGTCCGCGTACAGAAAACGAGGGTCGCGTGGCGATGAAGCATAACCAGGCAATAATTCCTTGAGGGTACGTGAGCTAAAACACTGAAGACGGTCGAGAGGCTCAAAATATGATAGTAGTATCATTTAACAGCCAAAATTTATAGAACTCGTGTTCCTAACCAAATATATCTCAGAAAATTGGGAATAGAAGTGGGTCATAACGGGAAAACAGAACTAATACTAGAGATATTAGATAAACCTAATAGACATATCTGATTCATATGTTCATTAGGAGTTAAGGTAAATGACTAAGGATAATTTGCACCTGTGAATACACCTTGATAATATGGCAATATAAAAAAATAAGAGTATACATGAAAACAGACTATAAATCTATTGTTTAACGATATTGACACTATCATAATACAACATATGTAGAAACGATCATGACGTATAACACATAAAATAATGAAAAGTAATATTATATAAGAACTGTTTAATACATAGCTGATTATGCCAAAGGACCATAAATTAATATTCAAGAAAAAAGAAAGAAAAAGCAGTTTGAAAGAGCTTTGTTAAAGGCTGGAAAACTGATAACAGAATATGTAGGACTAAGAGCAAAAAAAATTATAATACTATAAAACATTCTATCAAACGTATAGACATTTAAAAAAGCAAAGTAGAGAAGAGACAATACAAATTAGGTACAAATTAATTAACTAAATATGAACATATAAATAAAAGTAAACCTTATTTATGGAACGAAACCTTCCTTATATAGGAAACTATAATCTCTAATACAAGTAAGAGGAATAACGATGATTTGTATAACTACCAACAAGTCAGATTAATAAAAGAAGCAATTATCCGAGAAAAATGATGGAAAAACTAATAATATATTAAGATAAACAAATACTACAACACATTATATGATGAACATTGAAGTATAATAAGTAGACTTTTCTTATATTTCACTATGAAATAGGTTAAGAAAAAACAAAAAATTAAAAAATAATATGAGCACTGTCTGAAGTCATGATAACGTTAAGTTCTCTAATAAGGTATAGGTGTAATTCTAAGAGAAAAAAATCTATAAGAAAGAGAATTTATATATATATGTTCAGGCGTAAGGGCCTCGAAAATATAAAAAAAAGTAATGTAGATAATATATTTCCGCTATGGCAAACTCTTACCATAACATTAAAAAATATGGCACATTTTTTGGCGAGAAAAAGCTTACGACCACCCACACTTAGCGCAATAACGAGAAAAAGAAAAATAAATAAAATATTTGATTGCCGACCGTTCTTAAGGCGAACCCGCAGTCATATATTACACAAAAAAAAGCGAATAAAGTAAACCAAACCCGTATATCAGACGTTTAAGACGGCAGCACTGCCTTGATAAGAAACAAAGCACTAGTTAGATATTAATTTAAAAAACTCTTACGAAATTATATAATAAAGGTCTTTAAAACCGTCTAAGAATTTACTTTTTTATCCATTATATATATTAAAAAACAAACTTTTAATATAATTTTTTTTTGAACATAAAAATGAACATATTGACACAGTGCGCTACTGAAGTGGACCATAGCTCTTAAGGCTATGAGTAAAAAGAAAAATTGAACGAAAATGAAAAGATTTATATATAAAATCTGGATTAAAAGTTCATTTGATAAATTTTTATAAGAAAATTACAAACTTGATCGGTTGGCCACCATTGGTCTACCCCTTTGAAAAAAAAAAGATTCAAAATGCTAAACTTTAAATAAATAGTATTATTCTTTTAATATATAAATAATTATGGAAACTTATTTCTAATTCATTGGAAAATGAGAAAGAGCAGAGAACCAAGACTAACAGCAATCATTTCTCATTACCTATCTCTCCTAACTTGTAGAAATTCTTTAGATTATTGTGATCTAGGCAGGTAAAAACGAAATTTAACTTACTATAGAATTGTCGTAATGATAGAAAGTGTCTAAGGATATTATTTAAATAATCGATTGATTGTTTTATGCTGCAAAAGCAGATCTTATACAGTCCAGCCAGCAATCTAACATTAAACAGTAAAATCAGGATAATGTATAAAGCTGAATACCAAGTAAAAAACAGAGTTCCATTGAATTTAATTGGCTAGAAAAGAGAGCAGGACTGATGATTGATACAGATTCAGCTTAGAAACTCTACCTAAAAAGAATAAAAATCAGACGAAGTATAAAGGTAGGCAGATCATTGGAATGACAGATTCTCCGAAATTTCTAGAAGCCACGAACGAGTTGGAACAACCAAGAGAAAAACAATTAGTTTATATAGATAATAGTAATGAATCTTGATTTCAAAGTTCAAAGAAGCTGGAAGCGATATACTTATACGAGAGTGAATAGCAACGATTAGAGTAATTGCGGAACTGCCTAATTGACAATATTATAATAGCTCAAAACTATATTAAATACTTCCTCCGCTCAAACAATCACATCCCAGATCGCTAATGTGTTATATCTATTACTCATTGACCTATAAACGATTTACCATTCTAAGCATTTCTTTTAGATGATATCTTCATGTTCAAAAAGATTGAGAGGTGAACGGGGGGGAAGATATCGTAAATAATTAGATTGCGAACTGTTTGCTGAAAGAAAAACGCCATTCTGGTAAATCGTTTATAAAATGAATTAGAAATATTTTCCGTTCATGCAATATCTTCTTTACAACCAATTCTTAATTTTGCTCAAATTTATCACCTAAAGAAAGTTTTACCGTTCCTTACGAACTCGATGCCTATAATTACACGAGACAACCGCCCGAAACAGTTTCATAAAGAACGAGAGTTCTCGTATATCGGAGACGGGTATTCTTCGTAATCAATACTTAATCGCTCCTTGAAATCAAACGAAAAGACTATTTAAGTGAAGTTCTGATAGTATTTTTTAGAAGACCGACAACTTGGTTCGAGGAGGTTATTAAATATCGCGGGGGGGAGCGGTGACCGATTGGAGCAGAAACTGCCACCGAGTTATTAATCTCGAAGGAAATGCATTCGAGAAAATTTACATACTAAAATGTATCCATCCCGAAAACATGGACAAACGGGGGTGGAGGTAGGGAATGCTTCACGAAACAGAGGAGAACAGATTCATATCTGTGTTCCAAGGTCGCAGAGGAAAGCTAGTCAAAAAAAAGTGTTACGAAAAGAGACAGAGTAAGTGTAATTGGAGTCGGTATAACAGTTCAAGACATGATATGGTGTAGATATCACAATCAGTCGACCATAAAATAATCATCTTAAAACAGTATAACAGTCACAGACCCAGAGC
>JABUQX010137097.1:0-36711 GCA_015478945.1 Trachelipus rathkii | reverse complement strand
ACTATCTATATATATTAGTATATTATATTAAGCTCTACAATTGTAAGAAAATACTGATGAGATTACTAATAAAGGTTAGGAACCTGATTTTTTCATCACTGAATTTACTTTAACAAATATCAACTGCTTAAGCATCATCTGACAGTCGGCTCTTTAGGGAGAATGATATAACCTTACCAACTGAAGAGTCTTCTATGATGCTTGATTAGTAGTGGTGCTTTATTTAAATGAACAAAACTGCAAACACCAGGCAAATGACGTTAGAGATTCCAGTAAAAACTTTTATTCGGCAAAAATTGAGAAACCTCCATATCCATCGATTCTTCGCTTGTAGTTGGGAGAACACAGATATTTCAATAATCAAAAATAACCGGCATTACTTTCAGAAACTGCATAATATCTAGTCATGCTATTTGGGTGCTATCTTTTGGATGGCCTTATATAGAATTCACCTAGCGAATTTCTTGGACTCCTTTTCGTCATTAGCAATTTAGTTTGATGTCACTGTTAATCGAATTGTTAGCCACTTTAACTTTAATCCTTTGGATTTACCAGAAGCTAATATTGTGTTAGTTTTTATGGCATATTATCCCGATTGAGAAAATACGAATCCGTACTTGAAAACCTTTGAAATGGTTGAAGCTGGCTGACAGTACTTGATGAGGCCTCTTATTATTAGGACGATTATTTTTTTTAACAATTTACGAAGGAAGGTAGTTTGGCAGCAAAGCTCAATAGGAACAATCGTTGCAAATATATATATATTATATATATATATATAATTTATATATATTATATATATATATATATATTATATATATTATAATATATTATATACTTATATATATATTATTTAGATATATATATATATTATTTAATATAATATTATATATATATATATATATATTATATATATTAATATATATATATTAAATATACTCTATTAATATATATTATTTTATATAATATAATATTATTATATATATATATATATATTATATATATATATATTATATATATACTATATATATTAACATATTATATTATATATAATTTTAAAGCTTACAACAGCTTCAGGAAAGGTCAAGGCCCTGTCAAAGGGGCCAGAGCTCTTCTCCATCTTTCTCTATCCTCCAGACTCAATCTTCTCTCAGCTCCCTCATAGCATTCCATGGTCTTCCACTGCAGTCCTCCACCAACTGTCTCCATTCCCATGTCCTCATCGGCCACTCTCCCTCCTGCCATCCCTCTCCAGTGTCCCACCATTCTCATCTGAGCTGCATCCCCATCTTATTTAATATAAGCCTTCACTCCAACCTCTCCTTTATTCTTTAAGTTTCTTTGTCTGTCTCCTCCAGTCATTTACCACTCATCACTCTTAAGACCTACATCTCTGCCGCGCTGTATTCTACTATCTCTTTGTGGTGTACTTCCATCATTTTCTTGCCCCCAATATAGTAGAATCGGTGTTAACATCTCGTCGAATTCCACCCTTTCACCTCCTGCTCATTTGTCTATCTCTTCCAGTATGGCGGTACCCTTGCTTTTACACCTTCCCCATTTACTGAGCATATTCTACTTGTATCTCCTTGTACATTTCCTCCTCCTCTTTCCCAATACTCCACTCAAGTATTTTGCATTTCTCCACATCTATATCTTCAGTCCCTTTCCACACTCTCTTCATCTCTCCCTACTAACACAATCGATCTCAGTTTTTATGTGTTCATAGTCAGACCGGCTTCTCTAATTTGCAAAACATGTACCACCTCTTCTCAGCTATCTTCTCTTCGCTTCCAGCTGCCGTCCTGCGCATCTTCGAATTATCTAGTCCTAATTTCCTATATCCTCTCTACCTTCTTTTATCACTTATCAGATATGTACAACAAATTGGTGGGAAACGCTTCCCTTGGTTTGACTCAGTTTCTCACCTAAACCATTTCCTTAGTCTCTATTCTGTTCTTACATTACATTTATATTCCATTACGAAACTTTCCAGTGCTCCTCTCAACTTTTAACCCACTGCATATTCTCTCTAGCACTCCTAGTCTCCCTCTAGGCATTGAATCAGAAGCTTTTCTTAGAAACTATGATAAGCACATTCATGCTCGTTTATATCTTCCATACCTTTTCTACTAATCTCAAGGCGAACAAAGAGATCGTCTGCTCTGTTTCTCTCTATATCGTGTTGCTCTATCTCCCTGTCTGGGCTCTACTACCATTCTCAGTGTTTTCTCTAGTTCTCTTTATGGTTGTTCCGAAAGATGTTTAACCTTTAGTTGTACCTCCCCTGCTTATCTTTTTTTCCCTTACTTTCTATTGGAACTAATGATTACTTTCCCCTACCCCTCTGGTACTTCGCTCTGTTCCAAACCTATTGTGTATTTTAATGGCGAATTTTTCATTCATCTCTCTCCTCACTTCTGTTAGTTCTATGCAATCTTCATTGTTCTGAATCTTCATGTTTCTCAGAGTCACCTCCACCTCCTTCATAGGGATCTCTTCCTTTCTTCATCCTCCCTTCCACTTCAACTATCTCTTCTTCCTCTCTCCCACCTGCTCATTCACATTTACCAGTTCTTTGAAGTATTACCGATTTATACTCCTGTTGTCTGTTGATCTCACCAAAATTCACCTTGCTTTATCCCTGATATTGCACACTTTTCCTCTTTGAATCCTCTATATGTTTTTGTGTCAGTCTAAAAATCCTCTTTCTTTTGCCCTCACTCTTCCTTAATTCCTCCTCTCTATTTGCTGCCTTTTCTTTACTCTTCTTTTCACTCTCTCTGTTTTATTTCTTACCTCCATACTTGGCCCTTGTCTGTTTAGTTCTATTTTTTCAACCACCTTCTCTATACTGCTTTCCTCTTTATTGCTCCTTCACCTCTTCAGCTCCACCCGCCTTGTGTCTTTTCCTCGTTCCTCCTACCCATCCTTTACCCAGGTTCTTCTCTGCTGCCCTTTTTTTACTTTCTTGTATCTCTCCCTATCTCTCTGACTCCTTCTAATTGTTCAGTTCTGACTATAAATTTCATATATTCCCTTTTCTTCACATCCTTCAGCCACTTTATCACTATTTTCTCTTTTCTTTATTCTGCACTTGTTCTGCCTTCACCTTCAGGTCCGTCACCATCTAATAATCTATGATCCCGAATATATATTGCTCACTCCAGGTTCCTTTCACACTTTTTTGTTTAGCCTACTATAGAACGATATCTGTAATAGTCTATAATAGTCTCTGATGAATTCTCTTGTGATATTGTTCCATCAATATCTTGTGAACCTATATGTAGAGGTCCTCTGTTGGAAATAACCAATTCAGGATCTTCATTCCTTTCCTTAAACAGAAATCTATCATCTCCTCCTGCAATAATTCTTATCTTCTCTCCATACTGTCCACCATTCTCTCCACCTCTTCTCCCCATCTTGCAATTATCAATAAATATAATATATATAAATATTGTATAAAATAATTTTTACTTATATATTTATATATATATATATATATATATATTAATCTATTCTAATACTCTCTATATATTATATCTTATTATATATACTATTATAATTAATGAATTTGTTTTTGAATAATTTGTACTCGACTCAGTATCGATTATCGATTTTTTCCGTACATCTATAGAAAAAGCATTAAAGCGATACGATACTCGATACATTTGGATGTCTAACGATACATAACCGATTACAAATTTATCCCGTCTAAGTACTCGGCCCCGATGATGTATCTAGATACTGCCCATCACTGTATTATAATCAATATATATATATTATATATCATATATATAATTATATATATATTATATTATATTACTATATATATACATATATAATATATACATATATCTTATTATATCTTATACTATTATATGACATACTATATATATTATATATATATATATATATTATACTATACTTTATATATATCTATATATATATATATATTATTACTTTTATTAATTATTTATATGTATATATGATATATATATTATATATACAGTATATACTATATATACTATTAATTTTTATATATTATTATTATATATACATATATATATATATATATATATATATATATATATCTATTATATATATATATGTAATATCTATACAGATACTATTTATATATAATATATATACGTTTATATTATATAATATTTTATATCTATATTAATTATATTAGTATTATATATATTATATATATATATATGTATATATAGTTATTATATATATATATATATATATACTATATATATTTATTTATATATATATATATATATATATATATTACTAGTATATATTATAATTATATATATATTATTATATTTATATATATATATATTAATTATTATATATTATATATATTATATTATTATACTCATATATTATATATAATATATACTATATATAATATTACTATAATATATAATATATAATATATTATATATTACTACTATATTATACTTATATATATATATCAGGTACAGTGCCCTCTGGGTAGCGCATGTAGGTAGTCTGAAGAATAGTTTTGTGATTATTTATTTATATTTTTTATTAAAAACAATTTAATCCCATAAAAATTATTTTCTAACACAGCTGATATCGAAATTCGAAAAACAAAATTCAATTTCGATTGGAAGTACCTGAGTTTTGTCCTACATCGCCGATAATGGTTTCCTATATTGAACTTGGTTAAATGACGAATCTCCGTGATTTCAATTTCTTACAATAAACTCAATTCCCTTCTATTTCATTTCTGCTTCTCGTTTTCTTTCAGTTCTTCTTCCTTCCTTAATGCTTGCTATCTTTAACTTTCTTTCTCCTACTATCTCCTCTCTCCTTCTCTTCTTCTTACCTATATATATATATTTTTTTGATATTTATCAAACTTTATTTTTTCTTATATCCTTCAATTTCTTTGTATTATTATAAAGAACATTTATTATATATATACTCTATATTAGTATATATTTAATATATATATATGGGAAATTTGTAGAAACTCATATCTCAAGAACTACAATAGATACAGGGAAAAGGAATACATTGCTGGAATGCCTGTCCATTTTAGTGCGAAATGTAAAAAAAAAAAAATAAAAAAAATATATCTCAAACTACAATAGGCTACAGCGAAAAGAATACATTTTTGCAGGAATCCTTGGAAAAAATAAATAAGTGAAATGTATAAAATAAAACAATATAAAAAAATTTATTGTTATATTATAGTATCATATGATTAGAGAGCCTATTAGAGACCTTTTATGGTTTCTCGTTAAAATTAAATAGACTTTCTATTAAATTTGCTTCTTTTTTTTTTACTAAAGAAATCCCCAAGGCTATACCGCACCGATGGCAGGAGTCGGTCGCTCTCGGCCTTCCGGGCGAACGGGACTAATTCCCCCCTCGGGGAGGGTCTCCGGAACCGCTTTGGTATTTGGGTGTCCGGGGGTTCCTCCGCCCCTAAGGGTATTGGAAAACGTCCCCCCTGTGTATCCCCGCGGCTCGAGCCCCCTACATTGCCGTGTAATTTACCTTTATAAATAATATATATAATATTGTCCCTGCTCCTAAAAAAAAAAAAAGCAAATTATTTTATTTTATTTATTTTACATTTTCCTAACTAAATTTTACAAGGTTCCAAAATGTCTTCCTTTTCGCTGTAGCTATGTATTTTTGATAATTGATTTTTTTTTTTTTTTTTTTTTTTTTTTTTTTTTTTTTCAGTTTCGGCAATCAAAATTTTGCCAGGATGTCCAACCACTGATTCCTCGTAGCTATATGTAGTTTTTGACGATATGGATCGATGAAGTGTTGGTTTTTAACCAAATATCACGTATAATATATATATATAATATATATTTATATATATTTATATATATATATACTATATTATTATATATATATATATATTATATATATAATATAATTAATATTATCTATATTTATATTATATAATATATATATTAGTAGTATCAACACTTTTTGGGACTCGTTATCTACCGCACCGCAAGTGACCGCAAGCGAAATGGTACCTGTTTAGCTTCTACGCACGTGCCTATCCTATATGATAGCATACACCCGATATTATGTCTACCTATGTTATTCGGTACGGGAAATCGATTAGTGTGTATTAGAAGGTGCTAGAGGTTCCTTGTATGAGTTAGCCCCCGCCCCCCCTTTCTTGACCTTTTCTAGATTGACATTATCGCTACGTCATAGAATACGGCATAATATTAGTGTATATTCCTCATGTTTAATGTACGGGTGAATCGAATTGGTGATAATTAGAAGATGTAGATGTTCCTTCTAAGGAGTTATTACCCACCCCTTTTAGCTTTTCTAGCATGTCATGTCCTACTTCATAGAATACACCAAATATTGGTGTCTATCAGTATGTTATAAGGATAATGAGGATTCGCGATTGGTGTATATTAGGATGTGCTAGGTTGGTTCCTTCTTACGAGTTCAGTACCCCACCCCCCTTCTAACCTTCTAGTGCGACTATATCGCTATGTGACGGATATACCGATTTGGTATCGATTAACTTACAAATCGACACTGTTGAATCGATTTTCGTGGTTAGACGGAACGATTCAACTCCAAACAAGGAGTTAGTATCTAGATATTACCCTACCCCTTTTCTAATGCACTTGTACAAAGTTTTTGTTTCTGGAAGCTATGAACCGAGTCCATGGTGTTGATTAGTATTGTTTGAGGTATTGCCGAGCGTTGCCGCTATTGCCTGACGCGCACCTGGTGTTTCCAGCCGTTGCGGTTTTTAGAACGCACCAACATGCGTTTTCGTAAGGTTTACACCTTAGTCAAAAACATATTTTCCATACGGGTGTTTCAAACAGCTGTTAGAATGTCTCAAAATGAGATTCCCGTTAGTTACTTTCCCGAGCAGAGTTCCCCATGGCCCAGCGGGGTCATTATTTCTGATCAATCGGACACCAAATCGTCACTTCCTTTAGCAAAAGACTGGTGTTAAGGTAGAGACATCTATCCTTTCAAACTTTTGGCATGCCTTCTTATATGTTGCAACATTGTAGCATCCGATGTTTCAAGCCGCTACGTCTAAGGGGCGGTGGGGGTCCCCGCCCACAAACCTAAAAATGGACTAGAAGCAGAAATTTGGTGAGTGCGTATAGAGAGGAATAAATGAAATAGAAATGGCTATGTTAAAATAAATGGGCGAACCAATGGCGAGCGGGTGATGGTTGCGGGTGCCAGATTGGAATTCTGGCTCCTAACAAATATTAGGACAAATGAGGTGTCTCATCTATGTTTCATAGGTGTAAACACTCCTTTTTTGGGGTTTCAGATCCAAAATTGTAGTTTTTAGGTCCCCCTCTTAGGGGGGCCCCTCTAAAAGAAGAAATGCTTATAGCAAGACGAAGTAGATGGCTGGTAGGAAAAGAGAAGAGAAAAGAAACAGTGTCTGCATTGGTGGGTCAAATGATTGATGTATGTGTAGTACTACACCGGTGTGACCGGTATGCGGTGCTCGAATAGTAAAATGTACTCTCAACAATTCCTGATATTAGCTGTACTTATATATGTAATAACATATATCTCATTTTTTTGAGTTTCCCAAAAACTCTCAACTGGTCTGAGACCCTCCTCTAGAGGTTCCTATTTGAAAAAAAGAAGATAAAAAGCGGTGAGGATGATGCTTATGTGAATCACGGTTTCGACTTTCTAAACATCGCAGGGTTTGGCGACGAACGCGAGGTTGCCCCGCTCCCTCAGGCGCGCCCCCGGCCCGGAATATATTACTGCGCAATATTATGCGGAGAACGCTAAATATATTTCTTAGTTGTGACGTTAATATACATTTTTTTTTATAGTGTTTTTACCCACTTTGTATTTTCTTTAAAGTAAATCCGTTTTCTGTTTTACTATGAACAGCTATTTATTTTATACTTAACTTTCTTAATTTTTTTTCTATTATTTATACAAAACCCCTTGTTCGCTGTTAAATTTTTGTAATTATAAAACGTTTTTTCGACCTAAAGCTAACTCATTAAGGCCCAGTAGCGCAAATCAGCACAGAGGGACCTCCGCCTCACCCTGTCTCTGCGCCTTTGTCCTTATACGGCTTTATTGCCTCTACGCTGTGGGGCTTACCTGTTTTCATAGTCCTATCCGAAACACAATTTCTGGTTGGAAAAATAATTCCATTCCAAACTTAATATGTTTATATATATAATTATTATATAATATATTTATATATTATATATATAACTGTATTATATATATATATATATTATATATATTACTATATATTTATACACCTTTTATATATATTATACTATATATTCATATAAACTATGTTATATTAAACATCGAACATTTGAGGAGTATGGACGTGTGTAAATTATTTTCGTAGTCCTTGGCTATTGTCTTGTATCAGGACACGGATTGCGGGAAAACCTTTCTGCTATTAAAATATTAAGAGAGATGGAAATTTCTTGACATCAAGAAACCAGTAAAATAATTGGTGCTACAGGTTTATTCAGTGAAAAATTTGCAGAATATAAGATTGCTAATTCATTCTATGAAGGAATCTACGAAATCAATCGTTGAATGTGCTGAGTCATAAAATATTGTATTAGATGATTTATGATTAAGTTGAATGAATGAAATAGCTAAACGATTTATGTTTTTTCCACATTTAAATATCTCTGTATTTTTTTATCACAGAACTTTATTTACCAGACAATAAGTATATGAAAGAATATATCTTTAAACATAATATTACTCTCTTTCGGCAGGAGAGCCATTGAATCATGATACAATGTATTAGCCTCTTCCAAATGTTTTCCATACAACCGTAAAAGATTCTTAAAGGCTATTAAAGAAGTTCACATCTATTCGGCACGGTGTTATTTAATGTGTGAACTTCATCTAACACCTATATAGCAGTTTTTGCTCCGCTATAACATTTGCCATTCGAACATGAGAACTGTATTCATACCCTGAATAATGGTACTTCTAGTTGTTAAGTATCTCTTATAACAAAATGGTAAAACCTGGAAAACAGGCTTGAAAAAACCGTAACTTGATCTGTAATGATAGTGAAAAATTCTCCAGTGTGTATGCGATTCTGTTTAAATCTATAAAAGGAAATTGTTCTTCTAACAAACCTCAGAAGGATGAAGCTTCGCACGTCACAGAAGCATCCTTAAAAAACTCTCTCTAAATATAAAAATCTGAAAAGTAAAAGAAGTTACTGCAAGAAAAGGAGGCTCGGAGTGTTCCACCGTTACTTTTCCGTTGTAGCTCTTAAATAATAAGTGGATATCCCGAATAATGAAGAGGTTGGCTGTACTTACCATATAGTGAGTATTGAAAAAAATGCAGTATTTCTATAATACTAATAACATTGAACGCAACATAAACACAGTACCTCTAGTACAGCTGCAGACTACAGCTTACAACAGCACTTACCAGGGTTACTTCTCCGCAATTCATCACATCTCAACACCCAGAGTCCTCAATCCAGAATGATTCAGGACCATATCTGCAATCTCTGCCTCAAAGTTCTCGAGGAGAATTTAAGACAAAGAATAATATTATGAGAAAGAAGAAGCCTAGGATAATAAATTCAGACATTAACATTCCTGAAAACGTCCTCTATATCCAAGAAAGCCTACAGATTAATAGATCTTAAAACTTTGTTTATAATGCCTCAATAGTTAAGATCATCTCCGGATGTATTCAATACACCGCTCGAGGTAATACCTGCTGTTGAAAAACCGAAGAATAACTTTAAAAATCATCCAAATTAATATAAATGAGTTCGCTAATTGTAGCTTTATATAAATATTTTTAAAAGATACATTTATCATGGAATGAATTAGGACAAATCATTATCGATAATGAAATTGTCTGAGTCATCAAATATCGTTGACTTGTACAGATCTCTCACGTCGATTGGAGAAGGCGCTGTTGCAGGATGGCCCTCACATCAAACAGAACTTCGCACTATTAATTCCCCCTAACCTTTAATCTTAAATACACAAGTTGCAGACTTGGATAATATCCCACGATGCCTAGACCGGATAAAGTCCCGTAGGTCTTCTTACGCCAGTAAATTTAACGTACGTTACAGAGGCAAGAATAAGAAAAATCCCCATACCAGTAACCCTAAATGGAATTAATTCTACAATTATTGTTATATAATTTGCTGTTTATTTAGTTGAAAATGCCTATTGTACTTTAATAAGATATTTAAGTTTTACTTTATTTCCTTTTAGTAATATATATATTATAATTATTACTAATATATATATAATATATATATATATTTATAATCTATATATATATATCTAGTTTATCATATATATAGATTATATATTATTATATTACTACCCTATATATATACTATATACTTATATATATATACTCATTCTATACTCTTCATCCCCTTATATTATATATATATATAATTTATATATATATACTTATAATATTATATATATATTATATATATATATTTTATTTGTGTTCGTATCAAATGGAGGCGAAGTTCGGAAGGTGATAAGTATAACTTCAACTATGATAGCGAACCAAATAGTTTTGCTCTTCATACGGTTTCGCTGCAAATTTCCCACCATGTGAAAAAAGAGTTGAAGAATATTTAGAGGTGAAGAAGCTTTTTACTTTTACAAACAAACCTGTCCGTTTCGAAATTCCCCTACCTGAACAACCATAGCCCATCAACTCGATAATGTTTGGCAATTAATTACTGAATGCTTAAATATAGTTCTTATAATGAAGGGTTTCCATATATACTTTTTACTATTGCGTCATACTCTAGATACTTATGGTTAAAAGCTTTAAAAGATATAAAAATCAGATACAGTGGCGGCATGCAGGAGAGAAATCTATAAGGGCATTTCATGATAGATAATCCCCCAAAACTGATTGCAGGACTAGGGTACCCCCTTCCTCGCCCCTCTGTGCCAATTTCTAGGTAGAGTTTCACGGAATATTTATCTGATCGAATATAGGATATTTTACATATTTTCCATAAATAAACTGTCCTTTGTAGAAAGAGTCGCGGGTACAGATTTACATAGAACGAACTGCTAGTAATCACTAAGAATGCAACACTTTAAGTATAGTTGACATACTCGAATGGACCTAGCTTAATTCTTACAATAGATTCTTTGCATAGAACTTATAAAGGACCAACTCCTTTAGAAATTGCTGAAGGACACCATCCCGGTTTATCCAGCCCAAACCCAAGGTTGTTAAAAATATAAGAATAAATCCTGCTATATAACTGAATGCATATGTTTAATGAGATGTCTAGAGCTTAGATGACAGGTTTAGAAAAGGATATGAAGGCGGGGTGGTTAGAAACGTTTTAAGGGTACGATAGCTAGAAAGATTTCTAGATGAGGGGTTGATTTGCAATTATATTTCTCAAAATTTAGATGGAGAATCTCACTAAAAGTTTGGGATTTATAACAAGAAATACAGAAAAATACGATTCGATCCTGAGAGTTTATGGATATAATAGAAAAAATTTAGGTTTCAAATATGGTTTAGGGGTAACAGTAAACAGTATATGGCTGAACCCTTGAATGTGTGGGGGCTACCTAACAAGTTTGAATTTTATATAAAGCTAGTGAATCACGAACATATAAATCATTTTTCGATTATAATCCGGATTTGGTACATTTTTTTTTATTTAAACTCTGCCATTCTTAGGCTTCATTTAGGAGCTACATCCGTGATAATACACGTCTCAGATTATATACACAAGTTTAATAAGTTCACTATATCCAACTTACGAAGCATCTCTATGAGCTAGGGACTGTGCGAAATGATTTAGACGCAAATATGAAATTCTCCCTCGAGACAGTCATTTGGATAATGGTTGTATGAGTTGCAGATTATGTTAAATCTATATTAAAAATAAAAAAACACATCCGATTTTAAAACGTGTGACAATAAAAGGTTCGGAATACTCTCTCCTATGAAAAATTTGATGTTAAAACGAGGATATTACCGTTCAATCCATGACCTCCACAGTTATTTAAACACCCAGTTTGCTGTAAGAAGATATGTGTAAAGACTTAATATACATTATTAATAACCACCCCGGGAACAGACTAGGGTATACATTCACTCTTAGATCGACAACAGCGAATGAACTTGAGAGACCTGAAGTGTTTAATCTTACCGTTCGTTTGGTTTCGAATTGTGTTTGCACATGAAACGAACTGTGTAGTAGAACATTCTATGTTGTAATAGTGGTCATTGTGGAAATAATGAACCTTCCCTTGCTCTGAAAACAGTTTTAATGACTCAGACTTATCTTCTCAATTAATTATATGATTCCTTCGGATATTTACAAGATCAGGGATGGCTTACGTTTATAAGATATAGGTTGACCAATCGTATGTTCTCGGAATATTAAACTCCCCCTTTATTAAGGGGTTTGGTTCATTTTCCTAAACAAGGGAAGGTTAATCTTTTTCCTAATGTTCATTAACTTACCTTTTCAGTTGCTCCACATTTCGGGTCTGTTGCGAATCATATACTAAGGGACGTCGAAGGTAGACCGTATCATTCACGACGAACATATTGTGTAAGTTCAATTAGGAAGAAAGCAGACACTTTTAACTATAAACATGATGGCAATTCTCTTTTAACAGAGTAGAAATCCTTCATATATGCTGTTAGAAAACCTTCTAGAAATAAAGGATAGGTGTAAGATTATATATAAGTGATGTAGTAGTTTATATTTATTAATCATTACACTTACTCTTCACTAGTGTAAATAGTTGGCCTGATAGAAGCCTCCGTTAATAACTGTTTAACGATTGGAGTATCGTTGGAACAAATTATAAATGAGGTTATGACTGGTGTATTGATTTTTCTCTAAATTATGGAGAAGTGCAATGCGCTCTATTTGAGAGGGGTAATATATAGGTTTAAACACAGATATACAACAGGGAATGCATACGTTACGGATATAGCGCGGCTAACCACGCGGAGTCCTTAAAAGGGCGAATTACAAGAGTTTCAGACGAGATTTGTGGTAATGATGTACAAGCGCAAAAACAAGACGAAGATGACGGGTCAAGTAACACGTATGAAAAATATCGTTAAGAAAGTGTTTAAGACTAAAAGACCTATAAAGAAAAAAATGCATGATGCTATTTGCTATTTTAATTACTAATTGGCTCTTTTCATAAACATCTCTACTGGATGAATATCTAAGGAAAAGCTAATCACGAACGCTCATTATACGGTCAGCATCCCTACATACAAGATGCATTTCCTCCTTTATGAACTATATTAAGTAGTGAACTTGGGACCTCTTCTCGATGTACCCCACCCAGATTGTGTAAGTTGAAACCAATTTTCTCAGCATCTAACCCAATACAACTCGATACCACACCGATCCCTTCTGTAGTTCAATATACCGCGTACTTTCGGATCAGTATTTAGATCCATCCAACGTGTTTTTATATCTGCAAACGAAACATGACCCGAACCCGATGGTACAGATCCTTACCATCATCGACGATCACATAGTTAACTGAATCCAATTTCCTGTATACTCTGTTTAATACAGATGAGTGTATTCAATGAAACTTTATAAGTGCATCAGCTGCAAATCTATCCTTTAGGAATTTATAGAACATTATACAATTATTCCGACCGATGTCTAAACTAGTTTCTCATCTCATGTTCTTGCGGTTTTTTATAGTTCTCAACAGACGAGGCTGCACAATAGATAAAGCGGGTAAACCACAAGGAACTATGATATCTTACGGGCAGTTTCAAACCGTGACATTCTTCTTCAAGAAAGATTATTCTACCAGCTGTAGTACATGATTTCGATTACCCGTATCAAATTTAAATTCGCTCTTAAAAATAAAAGCTAAACCTTACTGCTACGGCTGTATGTCGCCTGAAACCTGTTCTACAGTCTCGTCTATAGCGAATATCGATATGATTGTGGATATAGAGGGGAAAAGAACTAGAATATAGGATTGGTATTGCTACTCTAGTTCCATGAGCACATTTTGGAAATCGGAATACCTCATCACTCTTCCTTTGATACAACGGTTGTGTAAGACAGTGAAAAGGGCTACCGTCATTGTCTATGCTTTATTAGTGTTATGAAAATTGAGTAGAATTGAACGCATAGTAGTTTTAACTTTCTCAAGGACTATTATATCGCCTTGGGACTCGTAGAGCTTTATCACGAGCATAACATCTAGGTGATGATTTGTAATCTAGCCATTCGCAGTAGGTCGAAGTAGAGTACGCGCATTGTGCACTCTGATAGCCGATTACGTCAGGGAATTATTAAGAGATCACCGCTAGATGCGAGAAATTCCTACTCCTGGACTCTAGCAACAGACTCATAACTCGGTAAGACTCTTACAATAGTGCGTGAACTAGACGCGCTCGCTGTCTAGGGTACGGCTTAAATCGCAAGTATAATGCCTTCAATGGTACAGTTGGTACAATGTAGGTTGCTCAATTCGTCGCGCTAATGTGATTTCACGCGATACCTTTGATCGTGGTCTCGCAAGTGCATCGACTTAGCTTATAGCCGTGAGTATTCCATCAGCACGATGTACGCTCGGACGTAGCGAGACTCAGGTGATAGGAAGACATACGAGACTGACAGAGGCAGAACTCCTCTAGTAGGATATTTATATGCATTGAGCTCAGAATTCGTCCCGAGGTTACCTTCTACAGCTTGTAACCGTCATTATTCTATCTTTAAACACTTTATTGTAGAATATAACGGGGACTGTTCCGAGGTGGTCTCTCACTATTTACGTCTCGTTCTCGCTGAAGATTGCTCTACATCACCAATCACTGTCTTGGTGATTAGTGTATCTGAACTGATCACTCAGTCTCCTTGAACTGATCCTCTGAAGTGTGTTATGTAAATACGTGGATTTCATGGTGCATAATATTAAAGATGACGGATGAAGTACAGAATTATAGCATACTGTTGTTTAATAAGTACGACATCCTATCTCTCGATGTGTGTCTGAGACGAGGTCTGCGCTATTATTGGTCCGGTTTAGTTAGGATCTGTGTGAATTTAGTAAGATGTAAGGGCATACTGGTTTCGATGCTCAGCGGTTCTACCAATCGTCCTCGCATCTATGCAGTACTATTGCATACAACCAGTGTGGTAAGATTGGTATGTTTGTTAGAGACTTTACTAGGGATATATACTTTTAATGGCTGTTGTTATCCTATGATATGATTCTTTGCGATATATAGTATTTATTAACATCTATATATTGGTGTTTAAAGTTCTCCCTATATATACTCTATATCAATTATTATTCCAGAGGTCTTAATATTCACTCATGTTTATTTATTTCCATACCTCTATAACTACATTCTTGTCTTACCAATGTTCTACCTCATACTCCTTATATATTTAATGTGCCGGTTTGTGATATATGTTTTAATATTGTGTATTAATTTCCTTTAAATCTCTATGTTGGTTTAAACTAATTATACGTGTTTTTATATGAATTTTTGTAAATATATTTTTGATTGTGCCCTAAATATTTAATGCTAAAGCATGTAACTATTATAGTGTTAAAAATACATAAACTGATATTGTCCAGTTTAATGAATATAACCTTGATTATTATTTATATCCCTTTTATTAATTATATTATCTTATATATATATATATATATTATATATTATTATAATTAATACTATATAATATTATATTAATTATATATTAATATAATATTATTTCTATTATATATATTATTTATTTAACTATTATTATAATTTATATTATTATATATATATATACTATATATATTCTATATATATATATTATTATATATATATATTATTATAAACTATTATATATATATATATTAAATATTAACTTATAATATTACTATATATATATATACTTATATATATCTACTATATATTATATTTATTATATATTATATATATATTATACATTTCTATTGATTAGAATAGAAAATCGATATTAAACAGCAAATACATAAATATCATTCTATCCTTCTCTTTTATATACCTTAATATAATATTTATATATTATTATGTAATATACTATATATTTATAACAACTTATTTAATATTATCTTAATATATATAATTAATATATATTAATTTAATATATATATATATATTTTGATGTTTACTATATTATAACTAAATAAATAAATATATATATTTATTAATATATATATTATTAATATATTATTTAATATATATATACTTATTTCCGGAGTTAATGTATACGATTATTATTATTTCTTCGGCTAATTATTAATGATAAATTTCAGATTTTCGAACATGTATTTATGTATCATATATAATTATAAGTATTCTTCAGGAAAATTCTATACATGTTATTATATAGAGTCAACTCGGAATAATAGAGTTAGCTGGTTACAAGCTGTTGAATATATGTAATCTCAGTTTGAAGAATATCAAACTCATCTCCGTAACCATCGCTGTGTTATATGTATAATACTTTAAATAGTGATATAGCTATTGGGACTTATAACATATATTTCAAGGGATGTGACTGTGTAGTATTACTTATTTTAAATAATACCTGTATATAACATGGTCAACTAATTAAATTAGATTTTTCGATATATAGGGCATCTTTCACTCATTCTGTATACTACATTGCAAATCCGTCAATATATTGATTCTACAGGGTTGTGGAGTGATCGTTTCTCATATAATTTTCCGACTCTCGACTCCTCGACTTTACGACTTCTTCCGTAAATCCACCTTCTTTCAAAATTTACGACTCCGACTATACGACTCCGACTCCGACTCCGACTCTCCGATCACCTTTTGAAAATTATCCGAATCGAATCCGACTCCTAGACCTCCTACCTCTTGGAATATAATTGCCTTAATATTCACCTTATTTATAATCTTATATTCAGTTATTAGTATACTTATATATATTATTATATTATTATTATTATCATATATTTATATTATATACTATTAATTCATATATATTAATAATATTATACTTATATTAATATCCGCGGTGGGATCTCCGCTCTTATATATATCGTCCCGTTAGCTACTAGTCTCTCAGCCTCCGATAAGCGGATTCACCGAATATGTGATGCGGTATAATACTAGCGGTAAGGTGCGGAGACTCAGGACTATTAATTCGGACTGTCACGTAGTACTGTATCTCCTCAAAAACAGTTTCGCTCTTTTTAAGTTCGAACTCTTTTAGATAAAAATATATTTATAAATTATCATATTTACTAATTTAAGATATTTTTACTTAGTGAGATATCGCTTGGTGAGTTTATGGGTCTTCAGTTTATAATGTTCGCTAACTTTTAAGTGCTGAGTACTTATTGAGTTATTTTATATTTATATTATACACTATTCCAAAATCAATTAGACTTCATGATTTTTAGTATACTTATTATATAAATAATAATCATTTTAAAATTGATTCATTTATTGACCTGTATAATTAGGCTATTTACCTTATTCCCTACCTATATTTTTACATTATTTATCAAGCTGATTCATGGTAGTGAGATCCGGCCAAATATCCCTAAATCATCCCTGTGTAAATACCTAAATATTCTATTAATATAATTTAATTTTATTTATATATAATATTATTAATTATATATATAATATCATTATAAAATATATATATTATATTTATATTATATATATATATATATATTATATTATTATTTATTACTATATATATATATTAACTACTATTATATATATTATATAATATATATTACAAGGTTATTATCTATATATATATATATATTTATATATTTATATATATATTATTTATCCTAATCATCTCTTTATATATATCTTACCTCTTTATCTATAATTATATATATTTATATTAATATATACAGTTATATTATAATATAATATATCTTTAATATTAATACTATATTATATTATACTACCTAATTTATAGTATATTATATATATTATATTATAGAGTAATTATTATATATATTCATATTATAATATATATACTATATATATTTATATATATATATAACGATCATATTAAATGATTGAATTATATCTACAATATATTATTAATGATATATATTATATCATCTCACGTATTTATACTGTTAGTATAGAGCTATACTCTCCGCTTTATGAGACTCGAAGGCGGTTAGTCCTCGTTTAACGTCACCTCCTCAATTATCAGTATGAACAACGTAGTCATGCTAGCTGCTATCCTCCACACCTTATATTCATTATGAACAATCAAAATCCTCGGCTATCGTAAGTTCCGCACGTCCGCATCAGGCTTCCGTATATAATATAGTTGACGATTAAAAGTGTTTCTATTAATTAACTAATAGCTATACTTCATTTAATATCTCTCTATACATAAAATTATTATTTCTCTTGTGTGAGGTATTATTTATCGGATGAAAAGATGATTTGGAAATTATTAATAAAAAAATTATAAGATTTTTCCTTTTTCTATCTCAATGTCTATCTTACAAAGGATCAAAGAGTATTCTCAATTTTACCTTATCTCTCAAATCAAGTAATATATATAACTGTGACCTCAAATTAAAAGCAGTTAAGGCTGAATTCTTTGCCCTCAAAATACATTTGATATAACATAAATCTATTTATATATTTTACGCTTCATATTCAGCAGCATATGAAGCAAGTGATGGTGTATTAATATTTCGTGAACAGTTCCCCAATCCTGTATTATGTATGTGAAAGGGAATGATGTCCTTTTTATAGGTTTTGATGTCTATTGTATATTTAAGTTTTGCTTCCAGCACGTATCTTCACTAATTGCTTATAATATTTTAGTCCTAACTATAATCCTTCTATACCCTTCAGACATATTATAACACCCTTGTCCTACCCTTAAGTAAGGTCTTTTCGTCCAAGACTTTTATAAGGTAAGGACTACCATTGCAAGCCCGAATATGCTCTGCAGGTCTTCGATGTCTCGTACTTATTAGTACTTCTCCGAATAATACATATTTGTCTCTCTTTCACAGCTGTATGAATAATTTCATGTAGCTCATAATGCAAACATATTATCACAGTGTCTTCATATTTATGTAGAGGTTCAGTTTTATAAGCTCGCGCTTGTTACCCATGCTATAAATATTATTATATATATATATATATATATTATCCTATATTTTAATTTATATATATATATACATTTATATATACTATATATAATATTTTTATATATATTAATATATATTATATAATATACATAATCTTATTATTATATTATTATTATATATACTTATATATATTATATTATAATAATAATATACTTATATTATTATATTATATATATATATATTAATTAATTAATATATATATCATCTACATAATAATATATATATAATTATATTATAATATATATTAATATATATAGTTATAATATATTATATATTATACTATATTATACAATATATATTATATTTATATATTATTATATATATATAATATATTATATATTATTATTATATAATATAATTATTATATATATAATATATAATATATTATTATATTTTTATTTATTTAATATTAATTAATAGATATATAATTATATATATATATATATTATTTATATTATAATATATATTTATATTATATTAATATTATAATTTTATATATAACTCTTAGTTTATATATATATTATTTAGTTTAATTATTAATTTATTATATTCTTATATTATATATATATTATATATAAATATAATTTATATATAATAATATATTATTATATATATTTTATATAATATTTATTAATATTATATCTATATCTTATATTAAGTGATATTATATTTATATATATAATATATTAATATATATATAAATTAATTATATATATTATATTATATATATTATTAATTATACTAATTATATATATATATAGTACCGCATCATATATTATTTGTCTACTATATAATATCGTCTTGAGCATATAATAATGAATCCTCTCTCTTATAATATGTGGACTCAAGGGTGGTCAAATATGTTCATAATGATAGCGTAGTGATGACATGAATGATTTAGTGAGGACTTCTAAATTGTATAAATGGTACTTCTGGTAAAGCGGAGCTAACCATACTGGCTCACTCTCAAGGATAATTTTCCCTTTTCACTCTAGGGAAGAATATATTTGTATTGAACTAGGTATTTCATAATAATAAAACATATTAATATCAACCTCTCCCTGTTACCTTGCTGCTGTAGAGCGAATATTTAGTATGATGGTTGGATATATTTAGAGGGCAATAATAGATAAGGTATATAGTCAATATATTTAACTGCTTTTATACTTTGTAGCAGTATATCTTTTTTGAAATGAAATAATTGTCAACGGTATGACTACTCGGGTATAAGATATATTAGTTAGATGATAGGAAGGATATAATATCTTGAGATTTTAAATATTAATCAAATTTTATAAATTATTATTTAATAAATTTTTGTAATAATTAATTAATACTTAATATATTATTAGTATATTATTATATTAACCTTTATTTTGAAGTCGCAATATATAAGCCCGAAAGACGTCGCGGACGTACGGACTTTGCTAGTGGAGGTTTTGATTGGTCCTGATAAAGGTTAGCTCAGTGAAGGAGTCCTCGTTTATATATCGAACCTTGCTATAGTTTTCTCTCTGGCGAAGGTTGAGTGTAATGATGTATATGCTAGCTATTAGCGGTAATACCTCTATAATGTTGGTAGGCGAGTGCCCCCCGCTTGATATATTATATTATTACTTTATATATTTATCTATATATATATCTATATATTATATTATTATATATATATAATATAATTATATATATTATTTAAATATTATATATATATATATATTTTAGGTTTAAACAGTAAATTTATATTTTTTATGATTATTTGTCTAGTTTATTAAAATCTAATGTAATCAATTAATTAATTTAAAGTTATGATGAAAGGTAATAGCCATCAGTGATCTATAAAAATCATTCTCTCCGTTTTCTCTCTCTTCGGTCAAGCTCATATTAGAACGAAATTTTTACAGGATTGAGAAAAGGGAAAATTTTCCAACAAATAAGTTTAGACCAAATGTTTATATTAATTATAATATCATTAAAATAACAATATATATTATTTCTTTATTATTAACAAATAAGACTCGCTTAAAATTAATACAATGATAGAACAATACTGTCATATTTTTTCAAAATGAGTCTGCGCCTGCATACCCAAATAAGAGCAGAGAAGTTTATTTTTGATTCCCGCGACATTACCGGTAGCCCTAATTCCCGCTATTTCCCTAGATCGATAATCTCCGCCAACTCACAGAGTCCGCTACTCAAAACATATATTTAGGTTTTAAAGATTAGTTCCTGAAAGAGCGTCACTTTAGCCGGATAGCGGTGACCTATAGAGTGCCAGAACGTGACCCTCACTAACTGAACCCTTAATTAACTTACTTTAGACGGTATTTATACTAACTAAAATAATATTTTATACTATACTCCATATTAAAACCTATAATATACTAATCACTATATAATATTATATACATAAATAATATTATAGTATAATATTAATATACTAAAGTATGAAACAGAAAATTCTTTATTCCTATATTGAATATATAATATATATATATTGATTTATATAGGGGATAATATTTCACAAATTTTATGACTTTAAAATAAGGTTATTATATCACAATTATTTAGATATATATATATATATATATATATATTAATATATAATATATATATATATTTATATATATATATTTATTAATTTTAATTATATATAATTATTTAATATTATATATTTATATATATATATATATATATTATATATATTCAATACCATACTATACCTCATATATCTTTATACTATATGTACTGTATTTTTAAAGATTTAAATATATATATATATATACTATATCTCTTTATATATATTTATATATACTATATATATATAATTATATATATATATATTACTTATATTATATATATATTATATATATATATATATTATAATATATATATATGAGGGTTTTTGTTTGTTACCCTATGTTAATAGTATAGTAGTGGGACCTATGGTATGAAATAGCTGGTTAGATACTAAAGTACCCAACATGTGTTTAGATGGATAATCATAGGGGTGCGTGTTCTTGTGAGAAGAATTGATAAAATGAGGAATGAAATATTAGAGAGTGTGTGGTGGGAAGAAGGGGTAGATGAGAGAAATGAATACGTTGAGATGGTTGGCCATGTGGAAAGATGGATGATAGTTGGTTGGTTAGCCAGCAGATTCACCACTATATATATGTGGGGATTTGAAAAATATATAAAGTAATTTCAATTTTTGAATTATTTAGATTTTAAGATACTGCCTTAGAAGAAAAGAGAAAATTCTGACAATAAACTAGAACAACAAACAATAAATCTATTTTAATTATAAATTTGATTTACTCATGAGAAGAAAAATGTAGTTAATTTATATTATTACCCAGCTCCAATGTAGCCAGGATCATTATTTTGTAAGGCATTTATAATATCCTGAAACATTGTTTCAGTTAGACAAACTTTTCCTTTCTCATAATTCATTTCCACACTCTTGGAAATGGTGTCTAAAGTGTCTGCGATTCTTTGAATGTTGGTATTCATTTTAGAAAAAGAGTATTCTGAGAAGATCGAAGATTTCTTTTGCTTAAAATATTTGATAAGTCGTCCCTGTAATTCATCATATGGAATGGATAAATCCTTTGTTTCTATTGGATAAATTGGAACGCTTGAGAATTGATGAATAAAATTATTATTGAAATTGTATGGAAACAATTTTGCTTCACGGGAGCCGAGGTCTTCTTTTCCATTTGCCAAATTTTTATTTATACTATTATTTGGAGTTGTAATGGACGAAACAATTACCACTGACATTAAAAGTAATGAAAAGCAAACGAAAAATTTTCTCATCCTGTAATATATATATATATATATATATATATATATCCATATATATATATATATGATGAGTGGTACATATGTTGGCTATATAAAGAAGCATACATGGTTATTATGGTATTATTGCTGGCTGGTTATTGCTATATATATATATATATATATTTATATATATGTATATATATAAACATATATTATTATTATGTATATATATATATATATATATATATATGTAAAGAGTATTATTGTTATATTATTATATATATATATATATGCTATATTATATATATATATATATATATACATATATATATATATATATATATATATATCTCCTTACCCAACTTATCTCCCCAGGCTGGGGGTAAGGTGCACCAGATGCACTGGAGCACAGAGTAGTATCAGAAGAAAATGATGCAAGTCAAAAAGAAAGCCCAGCCTTACCACTCCCTTTATACTCCTAAGCGAGAACTTGTGAGAAAATCCCCCTAGGGCTACATACGACTGCGACGGACCCTCACTATGGCATTTCGTCAATCCCTCGACCTATCCTTTTAAACTCTCTTCAGATTCGTCAAATAAAGCCAAATCATCCGCTTATAATAGTTGGCACCAACACTCTCTTCCATTCTGAATCATTCTAACACTTTCTCCCAATCCTTACCTCTAAATTTTCATAACCCCATCCATATACAATTTGAATAACCAAGGAGACCTAACACATCCCTGCCTCACTCCGATAATATTATTAAACTAATCACTTTCAACTCCATTTATTCTTGAACACGCATCACTATCGTCTTACATACTTTTGACTCCATTCAGAAGCCTACCAGCAACACCATATATCACTAACATATGCCATAGAGCTTCCCTATTAATCCTATCATACGTCTGTTGCAAATCAGTATAACCTAAATACAATTTATTATTATTATTATTATTATTATTATTATTATATATATATATATATATATAATATATATATATATATATATATATATAGAGTTATATACAGAGTATATATATATATACAGTATATATATATATACCAACCATGCATCCATTAACAAAAGCGAAAACTATCCGGCGGATTGAACTCATTCTTTAGATGGTAAATCCAAGAGTGTTACCTTTGGCCCATAATGAGCCAAAGAAAAACCACTACTCCTGGCGGCAATCTTTGGCTTCCCAGAGGAGTGAGGCATGTCTTGAACATCTAACCTCCGGCGGGTCTCCCCTCCAAGATTTCTTTCAGAGGTAATTGGTGGGTTTCCTTTTAGCTCATCGTTCAATAGGTAACACTCTTGGTTTACCATCCTAAAGGGTAATGGTTCAATCCCACTTAGACCTTTGTGATTTGTATATATATATATATATATATATATAGAAGTATAGATATATATATATATATACATATATATATATAAGAGAGATATATATATATATATATATATATATATATATATATATATATATATATATATATATATATATATATGTATAAAGAAAGAACATATAATGAGAAGGTAAAGAATTAACTGCCTTATTTGTGAATTTAACCAACGCATGTTGCGCGTGAGTGATCAATATGTCTGGTGCATAATCGAGCTGTCCCCTCCGCCAAAAACTTGGATCTAAGAACAAAGCCGGCAAGCAAACTGGTTCTGCCGGGCGACATATCACCAGGTGTCCGTAGCCCGTCCCGCCCTCGTTCTTTTATATTTTTAGATGTTAAATATTGCATAATAATCGCAATTATATAAGATGTTAAAGAAAGAATATATAAATGAGAAGGTAAAGAATTGACTGCCTTCTCTGATTGAAACCACTATATGTTAAAAGTGTGAGGACAATATGTCTGCGTTATACAACTTGAAGTTTTATCCTCCAAGCCAAAAACTTGGATTTATATATAGAGAGAGGGAGAGATATAGGAGGCACTGTACATATGGTATATATAGATATATATATATATATATATATATATATATATATAGGTAGTATATATATATATATATATATATATATATATATATATGCTATGTTATACATATAAAAATATTTATAAAGCAAAATAATAAACTAGAACTATAGAAAATGTCTTAGGTTATTTATTAAATATTTTTTATTGTTAATTCTCTTTTATTTGTCACACGAAATAAATTCCCATAAATTATTCTATACTTGATAACCGTAATATTTTATAAAATTTATATAATTAAAATAAGGTATATATATATTGTTGTTATCATATATACTATAGCGGGCATATATATATATATATATATATATATATATATATATATATATATAGTAGTATATATATATATATATATATATATATATATATATTATATATATATATATATATATATATATTAAAGTACACGCTTAAAAAATAGCTTTTCCTAAAAATAAAGAATAACAAAACTCTCTATCGTATACGGTAATAATATTTTATTAGTCAAAAAGGTCTATATATTAACCATTTTTGAATAAAATAACTATTTTACGTTAAAAACATAGTTTTAAAACACGTAATAAAATAACATTTAACATAAAAATTATTCATATATGTAAGCCTTATATTCTTATTTCAATGACTGTATGTAACTTAAAGAAAAAAAGACTCTTCATAACCGTATTCATTAATCACTTGGCGCCAAAAAGAATCCACAAATTTGGCGGGTGATCGTAAAAGACCCCGAACGATTTGAACCGAATAACTATTTTATATATTAATATAATTTTAAAGATTTAATGTTATATATATATATATATATAGCAGCATATTTAGAAGCATATGCGATATATATATATACAGCAGAAATAATCAATATATATATGATATATATATGTTATATATATATATATATATATATATATATATATATATATATATAGCAGCATATATATATATATATATATAAAATGAGAGTAGAGATGGGAGGCAGAGTATAAAAGATATATATATATATATATATATATATATATATATATATATATATATATATATATATATATATATATATTTATATATATATATATATATATATAATATAAAAATAATTTGATAAATAAATATGTTTTTTATATTGATATTTTGAATAAAAAAAGAATAAAAATATGTTTATCAAAATTTTTAATTGTGTAATATGTTTTATTTTTAATGTCAATTCTATGCCATATGACAAAAGATATTTTGTAAAAAAATTAGTTGAAAAATAATGTAAATTTATTTTTCTATATATCTATCTATCTATCTAAAGAGAGTAAAACAAACCCAATAAGAAGTTTGTTTCCAAAATGAAAACCAAAGATGAAAATGAAAAAAAAATTGAAACATAAAGATCCAGGAAGAAGACTGACATGAACTTCACAACCAACATTTGAAGTAGAGGAGCAATCCAAAATATAACAAACAACAACTCCTTCACTTTAAAACTGCCGAACCCGGAAAGAAGAACACCCTCTAAAAGACACCTTTAGACAACTAACAACAGTGAAGACGGGAGTTTAAGTCACACCGTTAATCCCAGGTTTACCAATCCCAGGTTTACCAACCCCAGTTTAACTTGACTATTTTCCGTCAACACCAATACCAATTTCAAGATGTTACAATAATGAATACCTTCAAGTAACATACAGACCAGTGAAGACGGAAACTTCGGTCACACCGTTAATCCCAGGTTTACCAATCTCAGTTTAGCATGATTTTTTTCCGTCGACACTAGGACCAATTTCAAGGTGCCATAATAATGAATACGTTCAAACAACATATAGACCAGTGAAGACAGGAACATCAGTTAAGCCGTTAATTCCAAATTTACAAACCTGTTTTCTGTACACATTAAGAACATATACAAGATGCCCCTGATGTAACTGATGTTCATGATGTATCCGGTGTCCATGACGCTCCTTATGCCTCTGATGTCTCTGACACCCATGATGTCCCTGAAGTCTGATGTTCATGATGTTCCAAATATCACGGGAGTTCCTGACACTTCTGAAGTCACTGTGGTTCTTTATGTACCAACCATAAGAAGACCCTCCAAGCCGAGTACACTTTCGTAAATAGTCACCCTGTGTTTTGACAGGTAAGCAATATGTTGTGAATATATATTAAAGTACACGCTAAAAAATAACGTTTTCCTTAAAAGTAAAGACTATTCGAAAAGGCTTTATCGTGTATGTTAATAACATTTTATTAGTCAATAAAGTCTAAATAGTTTTAAAACACGTAATAAAATAACATTTACCATTAAAGATATGTATCCTATTTGAAGACAGGGCAAATAATGTAAAGAAAATTCACTTTGGCCCCAAAAAGAACCAAGTTTGGCGGGTGATTGTTAAACCCGCGAACAATTTAATATATTATTATAATTTTAAGATATAATGTTATATATACAATATTATAGATAATTTAATAAATAAAATATGTTTTTTATATTTTCGATTTTTATGTATTATAATAAAAAAGAATAAAAATATGTATAACAAAATGTTTAGATGTAAAATGTATTTTTTATGTTAATTCTATGCTATATAATAAAATATATTTGTTATAAGATTAATTGAAAAATAATATAAAAGTATCTATCTATCTATTTATTTAAGGATAATAAAAAATCCAATAAGAAGTCGATTAACTTAAACCTAACAAGAGGTTTGTCTCCAAAAAGAAATCCAAAGATGAAGAAAAGAAAAAATTACGAACAAATAGATTCAACAGAAGACTGAGACGAACTACATTACCAACATTTCAAACATTACCAAATAAGAAGAAAGAAGACCGTGCACCAGAAAATCCCGGTAATTCCCTGACAGTACCAACCCCACGACCGAAGGCCGTCAACTCCCAAGCGGTAAGGGGGGAGGAGCTGATGATTGGCTGTTTTTGGGATCTCCGAAGCTAATTGTGTGGATGTCATTTTTTAATTTTTCTTTTTTAACGAAGAGAAAGTGTTGTCTTTAATAGTGTTATATATTCTATTATTTTTTAAAATTTCACCAGTCTAAAATAAGTATAATATTAAGATCATATAACCAAATTCTATGATTGAAAAGTGACAAAATTGAAAAGTATTAAATTAGTTTTACCTTTTAATCTCTTACTTCTGAAAGATGAAAAAAATAGCAAACTTTTATTTAGTGTAATAACTTTATTTCGGTTAATTTTTTACGACTCTTCGAGAAGCCAAAAATTCCTTCCTATTGAGAAAGATCTAAGCCTTCTAACAAAGTTTCCCTCTACCTGTTAATTAAATACCTTCTTTCAATTTCACCCATCAGTAAGTATTTCTACTTTTGGTCATAAAAATAAGTACATTGTCGTATTCAAAACATAAGATCAGATTTCATTAGAAACACTTAAATGGGATTATTGTTTCTGTAATAAAAGTTAAGTAATTTGTTCTCAAAAATATTGGTGAGAGAGTTCGTAGTAAATATTTTTCTATTTGCTTTTTTATGTCTTGTGTTCAGAAGCGTGAAAATGAACAAACAATAATTCGTGCTCGGATCTCAGGTTTCGAATATAACAAATTTAAATGTATTTTAATTGCTTCAAAACAAACAAGAATATTAGTTGTCAAGTATGCAAGTCGTGAACAATATGCAAAAATATAATTTTGATAACTATTATATATATATATATTAATAGTATTTATATTATTATATTATATATTTATATTATATTATAGATATTATTTATTTATTATATATATAGAGATATATATATATACTATATAATAAAGTTTTTAAATCTGATTTATAATATACATACATACATACATACAAACATACATACATAAACGTTCAAGCATACATACATTATATATTACTATTATATTATGCATATTATATTATATATTATATATAATGATTTATATAATCTATATATATATATATTATATATATATATTATTATTATATTATGTTTTGTTTATACACTATATTAAAAATTAGGTATAAATTTTCTCAAGTAGCACCTTCACTAGTTTTAGTCACGAGCCACCACTGCGCCCGTGTGAAATATAGCTCTTTGAAAACTAAATTTTGGCACATCAATGACACATAACTTCTGCTACGAGGCCTGAAACTCAGTAATTAATGGTATAAATATTCTTAGACACTACAAAAAGGTAAATTTTATCATTACTATTATATACCCCATGTCTAATGGTTGCTAAATGCTGGGCCCAAGAAGCTTGTTGACATTATCAGGTTGCGTGAATATTTACCTCATTTACAAAGGTTTCTTACCCAATTATAAAGGAAAATACCCCATGTCGGTGGTGCCGGATTCCCTTTACGTTCTTAACAGGTTCAAACCCTAGACGGAAAGATTCCTCTACAACTCAATATACTATGATTTTCTCAACTATTTATGTCTGTGCCATGATATCAACGTTCTATTCTTCTCTCCATTCAACCTTTCTCCCTTGCAGGTCCGAGAAGTTCAAACCTCAGGGGCATTGCCCTATTCCTATTCTAATAATTATTATATATAATATAATATATTATTATTATTACTATATATAATATATATATATTATAGAATATATTATATTATATATATTTTATATTATAACTATATATATACTATTAGATCTATATATATATATCTAACCATATGATAATTATATATATATATAATATATAAACTATTTAATAGTATCATATATTTATATTACTAAGATTATTACTATATTTACTTTATATATATACTATATATATATATTATATATAGAATAATATATAAATATTAGTATATTATATTAATATATATCAGGGTCGTTATATTCATAGGTACCCAGGTATGTAGCCTACCCAAATATTTTTAGTTATTTTTTTATATTGTTTAGAAATCATAGAACTAAATGCTTAAAGTAAATTAATTATTATTAATTTTATATGAAAGTGTAAAAATAAAAACTTATTTATACAATATAAAATTTAAAGAAACTCAGAAATTAAAAATATATAAAGTATGCTTTATAATTATTAAATTATTTGGAAATTTCCTTCCTACTCTGTTCCTTAGAGTAAATTGGAAAGCGGTGGGCGTACGGGTAATCTTCATATTTCATATAAAATATATAGGAAAGCCAAGCTCATACTCTTGCTGTGAGCGAAAAACATAAGCAAATGTCGCTGAGATTCGAAACTTTCGCCTCACCTCAGTGAATCTACTGAAATAATTTGTGAAAAAAAAGCACTTTTGAATCTCTCTCTGCCTCTTCTCTCTCGTCTCTCTCTTCTCGTCTTCTCTCTCTCTCTCTCTCTCTCTCTCTCTCTTCTCTCTCTCTCTCGTCTCTCTCTTCTCTCTATCTACTATCTATCTATCTTATTTAGTCTATCTAGACTATCGTATCTATCTACGTATCAATTGCTAATAATTTTCACTTATGAGTGGACAGAGTGGAACATCATAATGTTTTTACCATATTATGTTTGCTTGAAGTTAAGTTTTGTGAATAGAGGCAGGAATTGTTTGTGCTTGTATTGTGAATTTATATAGTTAACATTTTTATTAATGAAGGTTTGTTGTGATAATGTATAAGATAATTATGTATAAATTCTTGTAGAGCCTATGCTAGCTTTGAGTCAATCTTCAGCATATTAATACACTATAAATAATAGCATAGCTTTTACATTATAAGACGTGATAAAACTTAAATTCTTCCTCAAATGTATTAAAGGACGATTGCGTTATAAGAGTATTTCTTATTATATATATAATATATAATTAGTAATAATCTTATATATATATATATAACGATATATAGCAATATTATATATATATACTATTTTAGTTTTTATATATATAATTAGTATTATTATATATACTATATTAATATATTATATATATAATATTATATAGATATATTATATAATATATATATATATAATATATATTTTTATATTTATATATATAGTATATATATATTATATATAGTATTATATATAATAGTTATATATACTGCCTAACCAAGTTGTAATCTTCTAATGGCTACGCCACGAAGTTATATTATATTATTATATATTAATTATATATTATTGTTATATATATATATATAAAGTAATAGTTATATTATATATAAATATATATGTACTTATATATTTACTTAAGGTTATTAATAGATAAATATTTATATAATATATATACGCTATATATATATATATAGAGTTAGTTAATATATTAAGAATATATATATATATATATATGATAGAATATATATATATATATATATATTAACTAATTATATATATATTGCTTAGATATAATATATATATAGTTAATATATATATATATATATATACTCATATATAAATATATATATATATAATATATATATATATATATATATTATATTATATATATATATATCTAATTATATATATATATATATATATACTTATAATATATATATTCTATATATAATATATATAGTTATATTAATATATTATTATATATATTATATATATATTAGATATGTATATATATATTATATATATATTAATATATATATAAATATAACCATTATGATTATATATTATTATATATTATCTATATATAATTACTATTATAATTTATACAATATATTATATATACTATATATATCTAGTAATAATATATATATATATATATATATATATTGATAATATTTCATATAGAGCTATATATAGATATATATATTATTATAGCATAGTCTCACTACTTATACCCATAATCTAATAAATTATATTATAGTATTATTATATATATTATATATATTCTATTATATTAAATATATATATATATAATTATTTATATAATATATATAGATGGAATTTCTGCCCTCTCCGTTTTGGTTACTTAATAAATTTAACGCACTTTTAATATAAGTTTTTATTATCTATAATTTAAACAGCAATATTTTTCCACTCTGATGAAAATTGCATCTTTCAAATAAAACACTTTTTACTTCATGATGAAAACTTCTGTACAACTCCAAGCTTTCGTCTCTATGTGGAGAGACCTCTTCAGGTAGGTGGCTACGCAATCAACGAAGAGTCAAAATTGAGAGCTTGACTGCTGTAAATTTTTGTGTTTGGCTTGTTTTTTCTATTATTTTGTTCTAAGAAGATGTAACCTTTATTGCATATACTGAATCGTAACCTATCTTAGTCTTTCACTCCTTGCTGTTAATATTATGAATTTCCCAATTCTCTATACAAAATGATTCGATTTGTTTTTTCTAAAATCGGTATCAGAAGTGTTAAAGATTTATTATGTTTTAATTTGGATAGCAGATATGTGGTTGGTGTTCTATGAAAGTGATGGGCCTAATTATATTAACAAGATCATATGGATCATATTTTGTGCTTGGATGATGACCAATGTAAAAATCATTGTTTCGCCAAAATAAGTTAAATAATATATCATTACCTGCAAGGTTAAGAGGTACCTCTGGTTTAGTGTTGGCCGACGCCACCGGGTGGCTCGGGGCGGTGCAGGGTGCTGGTGCGTCGGTGCATCATCAATAATTCAGCGATGCCTTGGTCGCGGCTCGGTCTGGGCGGTGCGGAAGAAAAAATAATAAGTGCGGTGTGGTTGCGGAGCACCGGAGACAAACAATTAGTGGTGCGGTGCGACCGGTGCGGTGTGTGTGCGGGCTTTCTTAATCGTCACACGCACCCGCTACCTAGCCTCGGACAAAACTTCTAATAAATGAAAAAAATGAAAAAAAATAAATTGAGTTTCGATATATATAGACCATATAGCTATTATATAGTTAGTACTATTAACTTACTATATAAATTAATATATATATATATATATAAATTATATATAATCAACAAAAATATAACTACTATAATATATACTATAGTATATGTTATATATTTAGTATTAATATAATATTATATATAGATGATGTTTGATGCTATTTTACATCTTTATTTCTCTTACACTTGAATTGGTGGTCTTTCACAAATTTTCTTTCTTTCCCCAGATAACTTGTTTTTTTTTGTTTCAACTTCTTTTTTTCTACATCTGTATATATATTAACTAATATTATAATTATATATTATATATATATAAATATAAAGAGATATTATATAAAATATATATATTATATATATTATAGATATATATATAAATTATATATATAATTATATATATTATAATAATGTTTTATTAATATTTATATATATTTATATATATATTATTATAGATGATGATATATATATTATAGTATATATATATATAATTAATCTACCCTATATACCTACGATATACTCTACTATAATTTATAAGTATATATTATCAATATATATATATATACTATCTATATTATTATCTCACCTATATATAATATACTATATATAGATAAATATACTTATTAGTCCACTATATACTATTTATATTATACCAACACCCTTATATATATTACTTGTATATATTATATAGTCCTCTCAGGAAAGGCTACGTTTGTACAGAAATATCTGCTCAATTTCGTGGGTATCGCACTAGACGATACTACCGCTAGTGGCCATCCACCTACGTTGTATGAACAAACACGCTTATGCACCGGTTGATATTCTATTCCGAGGTTTATCAAATTTAACGAGTGATAGGTAAACTAAACAAATAGTTTTCCATTGACGATGTTCATTGTCCCAGTCATTAATGCGTAGCATCAGACAGAAGTAAACGAACCATAAAATGTTAGATTAGAGAAATGCCCTCAAGATCGTCTTCTCTCCATCATTTTTATGTTCCTTTGACTTGATGTCTGAGCTATATAATTAATGTCTCTCGCAGAGTTATTTATCGAGAAGGACGCGACAAACAAGGTTTGCTGAATATATATATATATATATCTTAAAGATGGTTAGGTACATATAATACAATTGTTAGAATAAGACATTATCATCGATGGGAATACATTTAATTTTATCATCAGAGCTCGGTAGCGTTATCTGCCTACAGAGAGATTTGGCATTTGATTCTTGGTAACCTTAACATTATTTCAGAGGACGTTCATGTATTACTTGAAAGTTAGCAGAATTTAATTCTGGAGACTTTATTTATTTAGGCCTACTGAGCCATGGTTCGAATGCTCAAATGTTGTGACCGCCAATTAACCCTACTATCTTTGAATGATGAACGTCGCTGACCTCCTTGTTTGAGAGGTTACAACATTCTAATGCTTGCATGATTGACAGATTGTCACTCAGATCACAAGCAGAATCCTAGATGAGCGACAACAGCACGAACAGTTCTATGTCGATTAGCATCTCACTCTGATGGATATAGGTCGCTATACTTCGGAGAGCGAGCCCGAGTGAAATTAACACACGAAAAATACCTTCTCCTCTTCTGTTCATGTGAGTGTTCAGAGCTGGCTCCTGGAGAAGATACAACGGCGGATCCTGAGCTATCGCAGCAAAACATTATATAACCGAGATAATGCTATTCTTTCTCTAGTCGGTTATGAAAAGCTTGAATACGCATGTGACTATTTGAGTAGAGGTTTAAAATTTCTGAATTCCTTTATAGTTTTAACTCTATCATTTTTGCTTTCAAATAACTGAGGTAAATTCTTGAGTAGTGTGTTGAAGAGACGACCTACGGTTTCGCTTACCATTACAAAACCAATGAAAACTGTCAACGGTGACCTAACAGAAGATCCATCCATTTACTACTTTAATTTCTGTACAATTTACTATATCCATCCAATTTATGACTTTTCGTTCATGTCTCACAAATTTTATCTTAGATTAGTTCAAGATAATGATCGTGCTTAAACCTGTGATGTTTATCACTTTACTCTTTATTCATTTCCATCTTACACTTTCTCCTTCTGTGTGCTTCGTGAGCGCGCTCCCTCAGACCTGTATGAGTCACACTACCCTTCGCAGTAATAACATAGACACGTAGTGCAAGCTTACGGTTTGCCATCGTATGTCAGGAATACAATAATCGATCAGTATAATGCTCTGCTTTGTACGCAGCGTATATAGCACTCACAATATCTACATGCGAGCCACGACTCCCTAATTATCGCCTAGATTTTCGATTGCGGACTCATCGAAAGTACGTCACTAGCTTCGAGACACGGCACTATACTATGGTCTGACTTATTAACAAATTTTGCACAAACGATCTGCATAGACTTGTCCACAAGTTCCGTTCCCATACGAACAGTTCTAACGCTTTACCGAGTTTTCCGAGTGCGAATGCAAATAATATTAATCATTGAAATTTGACGAGAGTACAATGAGTCAACATCCGAGTTGCTAGTACTTATACATCTCACGGTATAGCGAAACCCTCATGTATTTAAGCGTGTCAACCTTAATCTACATACGTTCGTATTACCTATATATTATTATCCATCGCTTCTTAGACGACTCTGCCCTATCGACTTACCCTCATCCACGAAGTTCCCCGCCACAGCAACGTGCGTATATATTCTTCGATACCGTATCTCTAGACACTATCCTACCGTAGATAACGATTATATTTACGAAGTAACCAGACTATATTAGAGCCAAGTGCAAAACACCTGTATCATTTATACTCCTCTTACCAGTTATATAATTCCGCCGCTATATATCACTCCTTTCATTATTATTACTCATCTGGTATACTTATAACTACTCGTCCACAAATTCAGAACGCACCACAAAGGTACGGTGGCGAAGAAGGGTAAGAAAGATTCTAGACGGAACGCAAGACACTTTATTGGACAATGACAATCTATCAGTCTGGTGGAGTCCCCTCCCAGAAGATAGGTGATAGAGTTTTAGCCCTAAGGTTCAGCCAAAGGGTCTTCGTAGTAGGGTTGGAGTGTTCGGTCGCTTGCAGCACCAACAAGTTCGCTACGAGATGACGCTACGGCTCCTGCGATTAGGTGTGGGAGAGCCGTCTCATAACCGTGATGGCCCCCTCTTATCTGGGACCATGCGACATTCGCAGCCTAGACACCAACTTCATCCTTGGCATCCGTTCATCTTACACTGACACGCAAGTCCGACACACGCGAGTGCAACAAGAGAATGATCGAACCTATCAGTCCCACATACTGTGACTCGCGCTCTGCCTCACGTGGGCTATCATAGACAGAGCCCATTGTACAGGGGCACTCTAGCGCATCTGCATCTGCGAGGCCCTGTTATCGAGGCACAATATGATGAGTAATACCAGATGCCCAGCAAGGCTTATAATACCCCATCCAAAAAATGTTCGACTCGGGGTGGAGGTCGGTCAATATGCTGGACCACTCGCAACGCCGTATGTTTGAACCGTGCCAAGTATGTTGTTCACATATGGCCTAGTGTGGTTCTTGCATTTGTCATGCTATTTAGGATGAAAGATGTACGATTATAGTGCATTATAAGCAAACACATAGGGTTCGGACAGCATGTCTATGATAATACCTTACGGCGCTAACAAGTGCCTCCATAGACAGATGTGCACTACGCCGTTAGCCCTCGAAAACAGAGTATGCCTCGCCCAGGATCCATAAATGCCCACTGACTCAAACCGGCGGCCCCTGCAGCAATTGTATTTGCGCTGAGTAGTCGCTTCTTCTCTCGGGTTCGTCGGTTACTCTATGCAATGCCGTCCGAGGCGTACCAATTAGATCACTACCTCTGACTGTCCAATAAAGAGCGCACCTTTGCCCAT